>VDFB02106947.1:113725-194088 GCA_007258455.2 Sequoia sempervirens
CATTTAATAGTTTACACCATTTTGAAATTCAAAAAAAAAATACCACTTTTATGTGGTCGAAGTTTAGAATATTTTTGTTGTTGGTCGATTCCTTTATAAAGTGTGACACAGGTTTGTGCTTTTACCCTGTGGTTGCACAGGGGGGATTTTTGGAAGCTTAGTGTTCCACCCCTCATTTAACCTCGGCTGCATGATTCGTGATATGGTTTAACCGCCTCCCACGGATCTTATTTGATGCTTGTATCAGGAATTGATAGGTCAAAATTTTGGTGCAATAGAAAGGCCAACACACATAGACAATATGAATGTAATGACAATGTTTTGGTTACATACACAGTAAGAACCCAATTGGTTGGTCACACCTCAGGTGAATTTGGATAATTTTATGTATCCTCCACCTACAATTATATTGACACTATGAATGTCTTGGAAGCCTTTTTTTTCATATATAGTAAGAATGTAATGAAGTTCACCTTCAAAATATACAACTATTAGTTACAGTATAAATTGTATTTTAATTTCTTTGTATGATCGAAACATAGAAATATGCAAAATAATGGTAGATTGGAAAACACAATGTGGGTTGTCAATTGTTTTATTCTACATGTTTAAATCTAAATGGTTGAGAGCACATGGAGGAGTTGTAGGTGGGGGATACATAAAACTAACTAGATTGACTTGAGGGGTGACTAACCAATTGGGTTGTTATGTGTAGAGGGTTTTACAACACTATGTGGGTTGTAGGTTTCTTAACACCCATTGTTTTCCAATTTCATTATGTTCTTGCTATCTACAAAGCAAAAGGTTCTCAAGAAAATCACAAAACATAGGAAATTGAGGTGAGGGTTGACTAACCAATTGGGTTGTTACTTGTAAAGGGTTTTAGAATAGTATGTGGTTTGCAGGATTTATAACACCCGGTGTTTTCCAACCTAGAATTTCACAAAATAGTATGAATGTCTTGAAAATATTTTGTTATTTAGAAAATATGAATGTAATGAAAGGCACCTTCAAAATTTACCACAATTGTTAGTTAAGGTCAAAATTGTAATTCAGAATCTTTATGTGATTGACAAAAAAATGCACGAAATAATTACAGGTTGGAATACACAATGGGTTGCAAGTTATTTCATTCTATAGGTGGGGGATACATAATTGAAACCAAATCAAGCTAAGGGGCAACTAACCAATTGGGTTGTTATGTGTATAGGGTTTTACAACAGTATGTGGCTTGTAGGTTTCATAACACCATCTCTTTTCCAACTTGCAAATTTTTTGATAGTACGAATGTATTGAAAACCTTTTTTTATTTAGATAGAATGAATGTAATGAAAGGAAGAACCTTCAAAATTGATCACTAGTCTTAGGTAGACTAAAAATTACATTTCAAATTCCTCTTATGATTGAAAAAATATATTCTTTCTTACAACAGATGGTGCAATAAATTTTGGAACTTTAACTATCTGTGACACTTGCAACTGTTTTACATTTTACAACCAGCTAGGGATGCATACTTTAAAATGGAAAGTGCTTCATATAGTGATGAATGTTGTTGAGATGGTCGACACACCTAATAGGGTGTGTAGTGGCGCATCTCCTTTGGGATGGTCATGTTCAACAAACGTGAGGGTAAGATCCGCTAATTACAAGATGCAATCAAATGTATAATTTTAATCTCTGACAAGTATTTACAATGTTGAATGGAAAGTGGGAATGTTTCAATCAGGAGGCAACAACTATTGTATAGAGGATGTCCCCTCGTTTTAGGAGAACATTGAACATTGAGGTAGTGATGTGTTTGAAAATTAAATGCAAAATTAGAATGGTTTACAATTTCAGTTAGAAAATTCCATGTCTGTTATGAATATGCTGATTTTGGTAGTATATCGTTCCTTCGATTCAGGTCGATAATTGGGGAGCCGGTCACACTCTTGCCATAGTCTATGAAAAAGAGGAAGAGCATGCAAAGGGCGACCCTAATGATGGGAGGGTGTGAATGAAGCACAGGGTGATGTGGAGGACGGGAAGGTAGATATAAGAACTCAATTATTGCATTGTTTGGCTGTGTATATGTTGTGCATTCAATTTATTTTAATATCAAATATATTAAGCTATTTTCTTTTCTAATTTTTTTGTACAGGTTTTTACTAAATACAAAAGAGAAGTAGAGAATGTGAGATATGTATATTACTGTATTTTAGAACAATGTATGAGAAAAATTCATGATTGAAAATTGTTCAACATGCATAGGATTTAGGATCACCACCGTCCTATTCTCACACCACAAAAGCATGGCTGAAGTGAATTGGGGGGAACTAAAATGCCCCCCTCCTCCCCCTGATAAATTGAAAAAGTATCATCAAAAGAAGGTGGATAATATGGAGTACCAATTGAAGCTACGAGAGAATATCCAACATAAGTATGTTATTGAAAGGGTCTATAGAAAGTGTAGACACTGAAATTTGGTCTAAGCCTGCAACTTCAATTTCTTCATAATTCGTATTTTCATGGTCATGATTAAATAATGTTAATTGTTTAATTATTCTCTAAGGTCATTTCTCATCTATTAATTAAATAACTTTCAATTATTTAATTGATTCATTATAACATTTATTTTTCTATTAATTAAATAAACTTAATTATTTAATTAATTCATATTGTCTTTATTCAAATCCTGATTAACTAAATAAATGTTCTTTATTTAATTACGTCACTAATTAACCTTAACCTCTTTCTTAAATTAAATAAATTCTTATTTAATTTATACTTATCATATTTTCAATTATAATTAAATAAATACTTTAATACTTTAATTATTCATTTAACCTTTTCTTTACTCAATTAAATAAATCTTATTTATTTAATTTAATCCTTAAATTTTGAATGTTGAATTCAATAATCATTTAATTCATAAAAAGAATCATTCTTGGCATATTCTCCTATAATTAGATACTCACTTTGTTATCTAATTATTCATTTCCACTTGACTCGGGATCTATTTAAATCAGTCAGTTATCTCTTGATTTAATATCTGGTCATTTTTAACGAAGAGACTCTCTATCTTAATCGATCAGTTATCTTGTTTTAATTCTTCTGAATGCACATATTTATTAATTAAATAACTTTATTTAATTAATTCAATTCATTTGTGCATTCAAACAAATTGTTTCCTCCATGCTAATCCTCATCTTTGCATGTAATCTTTATTCTTCCAATTTTTGAATATTTTCAACTAGAGATTAAATCATTATTTAATCTTGATCTTTATCTTCTAGGTTTTATCAGTCACATTACTACTAACAGTTATCTCAATGCATGTCGAATCTTTTAATTTTAATTGTCTATCTATCTTTCAATCTTGGCCTCTCATTCGAATGATCAATTTTCTATAAATTGACCTAACTCTCATCATTTCAACTCCTTCCAAAATTGTATGACTTTTGGAGCACTTCTTAATCTTTGATATGTTGCTATAATCACATACATCAAGGCTATACTTGCACACATAGTGAAAATATGAGGGCAAGAATACCATCACAGGGGAATGGAGAAGGACAATTGAGGTCAATCATGGAAGGATGTAGATACTGGGTGAGATCACTCTTTGTTTATGTTTATGCTTTCTTTGTACTTTTTTGTTTAGCTTTAGATTACATTATAGTTTTATTAGCCATGTGTTGTTTGCTTTAGAAGGGTAGCAATGGTCTCTCACTGCATGGATTATACCCCACAAACAAAATTCCTGAATTAAATACCATTGTTTGTAGTATCCAAAATCCTTCTATTTGTTGGTGCAGCAGGTCAAACTTGTGAAGCCCTCTCACGTTTTTACGGTTCCTAGTAGAGATGATAAGTATGCCATGGGAGTTTCATGGGTACTGTAGCTTGGCTGTCCCAGAGAAGTGAGTGCCATGGAGGGGAGCCAGTGGGGTCAAGCTACTAGTCATCCACTTTGAATAAGCATAGCTGGGGAAACCCAAGTGAGAACTCAATAAATACTATCCTACAAGCCTAGGATTGTGCTTGTCTGGATTAAACATTCTTTGTGTCGAAATCAAACTAAAATATTGTGTTTTCTATGTTTTTTATTTTCCAAAACTTGATCACGAAATAAAGTCATTTTACACTGCAACTCACTAGAAAATTGAAATTGTTCACCAAAAAGACGCAATTGTTACATAGAGTCTCATCTGTCAAAAATTGAGTCCAACTTGCATGTCCCAGAATTTGAGTTGCATCTATTTTATCTTGAGTCGGATATGCCAAAATAGCTCACATCTATTTAGTATAAAACCACATCTAATATCCTAGTCATGTCTATCATTACGTCTGTTACTGATAAACCCACAATTGTTACCTTCTATGATGCATCAAAATAGGTGAGCCACATTTGCAGTCTAGAATGACGCATATGCCCTTGTCACAGAACCAACCTAATTTTACCAGTACACAGTTAGAGTCTTGAAAACCGCATCCAATCAGTCCTGAGTCACAATTAATACCCTAAGTCGCATCTTCTTGATATAAAACTGCATGTGTCTGATACCTGAGAATAAATTTACCAGTAGACTGCAACTGACAAAACAAATCACAATTGTTAAATTTTGTGACGCATTTGTTATCCTACAACTCATCTGTCTGATTACCAAAAAACTAGAATTCACTGTCACAATCATACCAGTCTCTGATCTGTCTTTTCATAGTAGTCCTTGAATAGAAACCTGAAACACTTTGCTCAATTTTGCATCCTTTAGGTATCATTTATTCATAACTATAGTCATCCTAGTTCCAAGTTTTAGTTTCATCTTAGAGTACATATTACCTTTAGATCAAACTCTTAGGAAAGTCACATTTGAAAACTTTAGAATAGGTCCACTTTCCACACTTTGGAAAAACCATAGCTTCAACAAAAACTGTCATTGAACCTAGTCACGTCATCATATCTTTTATCCTATAGTGAGTCCTCCTAGCTCATTATTCTAGTTGGGGAACTCACTTTATCTTTGGTCCTAGTCCTACATAGGTTCCTTGACATAACTAAATTGATGCCTTGGTTAGACTTTAGGTGGTTGGTAACCTTACCTCAAGTTCACAAAATTGATTACCTTAGAAGCTTGCTTAGAATTTGCATACTTAGACACTGTCATCCTAGAATAGCATCATTTTAGACATACCTTATTTGTAGAGAAAACCAAAAAAATAGTTGCATACATTCCTTATTTGCACCTAGAAAATCCCAAAAACATAGACTAGAGTCATACTATCCATAGACATAGTTTTGCATTCCTTTCATATTGAGCTTATCTTACATGGTTGAAACTAGGTCTAAGAGAAAACAAAGAGAAAAGAAGTCAGACCCAAATGAATTCATCAATATGTTCTCAAACCCCTTCCAAGGGACGTCCTCATCAAGACCTCACGAAACGTTGATAGAAAAATTCACCACTAGAGACCCACAAGGACACATTTTAGTGGAGGACATAGAGGCTTCTTCACAAGACCCTAAGTTTTTCTCTTTTGTAGATGAGTACCTAGCAAATGATCGTAAATGATACTTAGCCAAATTACTAGTAGAAGGTGCCAAACTACCTACATGATTTGATATCAGTACCTTACAAACTCAATCTACCCAAGGAATAAACACTACCACCACTAGTACTACTATACCTCAAGTGACTAAAACTATACCATTTATAGGACCTACACATAGTGCCTCGACGATACACACATATCCATTTGGTATGCCTACCTCGACATAGGGGCTAAATTTCACCATAGGGGTGTCATCGTCCAATCCATTTGGTCCTCTTTTTGGGAACAAAAAATCTAGAAAATCATCTCCTATACCAAGTGTCAATGTCACTAGCACTATTCCATAGACAATAGCTATACCAAGTGTCAACATCACTAGTACTATTCCATAGATTGGGGGCTCACAAATAGGAAACATACCCTCCTTTCAATATGGAATCCAACCTATCCTTTCACAAAACATCCCCATTCCTAATCAACCAACGTCGAGTCACAACCCATTCACACAAATTCCAAGTCACAACCCATTCATGCAAATTCCAAATCAAAACCCGTTCGTTAACACTCCAGATCAAAATCCACTTTACATAGAGACATTTAACCAAAACCCATCACAAAACATTAGATTTCAAAACACATACATAGATCCAAATAATCCAACCAACACATCATTAACTCAAGTTGACGTCTTGCAGACACAAATGCATGTACTTCAAACATAGATGGATAACATGGCAGTGTCTAACAAGAAAACCTTTTCAGTAAAGGATTTATGCCCATTTCCCTTCGATAAATCATTGCACATGACACCTTTCCCTCATGGGTATGTCATACCAAACTTTCCCAAGTACAATGGAAAGTGAAATCTAATCGAACACATAAGGGAATTTTCCATGATGTGCATAGATGTTTCCTACGACCCCACCTATCTTATGAGACTCTTTCCAAGAATTCTTATTAGAATTGCACTAGAGTGGTTTTCAGGTCTTGACTACGACATAAAATCATGGGGAGAACTAGTTGATAAATTCATTGAACAATTCTCCTTTAACATAGACCATGAGATTAACATAGCAACCTTGTGTCATACTACACAAGATGAAGGAGAAAATTTTATCGCCTTCTTCTAGAGGTGGAGAACTATAGCTAGTCGATGTCTTGTCAAAATACCTAAGAAATAGAAGGTCACTATGTTCCAAGAAAACCTCAACCCAAAATTGAGAAGTGACTTAAGGGTACACTATTGCACATCCTTTACAAAACTAGTGGAAAAGGGGATCATACTATAAAAATCTCTCATTGACAAAGGAGAACTTAAGATACAGACACCCAAAAAAAATCCAAATGTGCAAGACACCCCCAATGACAAAAACAAGTTTTGGTCTCGAAATAAAAATGTTACCAATGATGGGGTAGTTGATGCTAAGAATTTACAAGCAGGACCAATCATCACACTTAGAGGAAATGTCCCCTCTACCAACACACTTAACATCGTCAACCAAACCCCCAACACTATCCAAAACACCCAATGGCCACAACAACAGAGACGATTTCCAAAATGTGAGTTGACTCCCCTTGGGGAACCCATCGAGTCAGTCTTCAAACAACTATTGCAACACAATCTTATACAACTTCAAGAGCCAAGACAATGCAATCTAGGGAAATTCAAACCATCTTGGTGGGATGATAATTCCTTTTGTGATTTCCATCAGACCAAAGGACATAGCCTACAAAATTGTCATCAACTGAAAAAAATCATACAAGACTTTGTCGGCAATAGAACTATTGAAGTTAGTGGACAAAAACTTACATCTTCAAACATTGATCACAAAGTCTTTTTGGATCCATTACATGACCATGGGAAAGGAAACAACCCCAGTTCAAGTAAAAATACCAACACTTTGGCCAACTATGCTAATATAAAGCATGATTATAGTGGCCCAATCATACATCACCTTTGAGCCGCTGATGAGAATGTCAATATGATTACCATAAAGAAAACTCATGAGTGTGTTGTCAACACTCGGTGAACCAAGATCACTATCCAAGGACCTCCATCACAACAACTAGCATTGACTTACAAGCACCAATATAACTTACTTGACCAGTTGGGGAAGACCCCAACCCAAATCTCCATCTTGGAACTATTGTGTATCTCCCTTGAACATCAATCCATTTTAGACAAGGCTTTACAAAGCACGACTATCCCTAATGATCTTGATGCCAATCGTTTCCAGGAAATGGTAGGCTACTTGACCAATAATCATCATGCCACCTTCTCTGAACAAGACTATGCAACTAAGAAGACAAATCATAACGACTCATTACATCTTGAAGTCCTTCTTGACAAAACCAAAGTTAGACGAGTTCTAGTAGATGGAGGAGCAGGGTTAAATCTTTGCACTTTAAAATTGATTAAGGCATTAGGTTTCTCAGAAGCATGTGTGGACACAACCAAAATAATTTTCATTAATGCTTATGACGATCAAGAACAAAAATCAAAGGGGGTGGTAACACTTCCTATTAGAATTGGCCTCCCAGTTATGGAGACAAAATTTCAAGTCTTGGATCTCACCCTTCCATACAATCTTCTACTAGGTAGACCATGGATTCATGCCATGAAGGCAGTCCCTTCCACATATCATCAATGTCTAAAATTCCCTTACAATGGAACTGGAATAACAATAGATGGTGACCCAGATCCATTCCAATATTGCACTAGTCTATGGGAGACACCTGAGTACCAAGTGTTTGTAAACCAAGAAGCCTCAACATCCAATTCATATCATTATGTCGATCTATCCACTCTCAATATAACATCCATTTTGCCATCATTACCTTCCACTCATAGGGTTGAGATCTAAGACAAAGGTTGGGGAGAATATCACATGAAGACATCTTATTATGTTAGCCATCTAATTCCTCCTAAATCATATGGTTTACCTACAATAGGAGACAATCAGTGGTCACCATACACATTCCTCCCCCAACAACCTTTACAAAATGGGGAGAATTAAGCAAAGAAGCCATCAACGAAGATGATGTCACCTCCTAGATATATAGAAAAGATGATGAAGAACCTCCCTCACTTTCTCACATTCATACAGATCAATATGGCAAAGGTTTCACAATCATGCAGAGAAAAAGGATATAATGGACTTAGTGGCTTAGGCTTACATCAGAATGGGAGGATCAAACCTATCATGGTTTCTAAATGGCCGAAGGGCCTAGGGCTTGGGTTTCAACCAATTTAGATTGGCGTTCCTAGTACCACATCACCTTTACTCACGGAATTAAGTGCTTCTAAAGATATTGAGACATCCAATGAACCATTTGACCAACCATACTGTGATTCCCCCGACTTAAACGAATATGAGTGGGATTCCCTATTTTCCACCTCGGCCATGGACCTTGATAAGCTATTTGGAGAACTCGACTTAATGCTTAAATCCTTGCAAATTCCATCCAGTTCTTGTCCACAAATGACTCTAACAAAAGAGGAATGGTTTAAGCATTACTATTGGGAATCTCTTGAGCCTACCTCTTGGGAACCTAAAAAATCCAATTCCGATAACCAAACCTTAGCAATAGGCCCACCTTTGAATCCACCTAGCTCTAAGCAAAAGAGAAAAGAGGACTTGGTAAGAACCTTTGTGACTATATGAAAAACTCAACCTTTACCTTGACCCCATTGAACTTTGACAACTCCGATGATGACATGCCTTTAGTATATCCCTAGCTTATTGATTGGGACCAACAAGACACACCCATCTTAGACATTTTTGAGAATGACAAAGTAATTACTGAGTTCCTGGGACTACAAGAAGGCATACCTAGTGGTGATCACAAGGCTGGATTTACCATTGACATGGAAAACAAGGAATATTTTTGGTAATCTATTCAACCCTCTAGTCGTAAAAATATGAAAAAGAATGAAAATGATAAAAATGATTAGTCTCTAGGTGAAAATTGAAAGGAACCTTTAGACAATGAAAAAGCCAAAAATAAGGACGCATCCGTAGGTGAAAACCTCTCTGAGGCACCTAAGGATGGAGTTTTGAACATTCTCCCTATTACACAGGAAAAGTCACCATGCTAGTTGAAGAATCAATGGAAGTTAACATAGGTACAAAAGAGAATCCCCGACTGGTATATTTTGCAGCATCATTGACAAAAGAAGAGCAATTAGAATTCTGCAAATTCTTTACACAAAGACAGATTAATTTTTCCTAGTCATATGCAAACATGCTTAGGCTGGATCCTAAACTTGTACTACATCATTTTCCCTTACAACTAGGTGTAAAAATAGTGAAACAAAAATTGAGGAAAATGCACCCACAGATTGCTTTACTAGTCAAGGTTGAGTTGACGAAATTGGTAGAAGTTGGATTCATTAGATCAATTGACTATGCAGATTGGATTTCCAATCTTGTACCAGTCACCAAAACAATAGGGGGCATCCACATCTATATAGATTTCAGAGATATAAATAAAGCCTGTCCTAAGGATGACTTTCCTTTTCCAAACATTGACATGATAGTAGACATGACCGTAGGTGATGAGATGTTATCCCTTATGTATGGATTTTTAGGATATAATCAGATCAGAATTGCAATTGAAGACCAACCTAAAACAAATTTCACATGTCCATGGGGAACATATTGCTGGAATGTCATGCCCTTCGGACTCAAAAACACTGGAGCAACCTATTAGCAAGCTATGACCACTATTTTTCATGACCTTATACACACTCTTATGGAGGATTATTTCAATGACCTTATTGCTAAATCGCTGACAAGGGTTGATCATTTAAAAGTCTTAGATAAGATATTTCAAAGGCTAGAAGAGTATAAATTGAGACTAAATCCGAAGAAATGTGTGTTTGATGTGAAATCAGAAAAGTTACTAGGGTATATCATTTCTCGATGATGCATTGAAGTGGACCCAACCAAAGTGAAATCTATCATAGAAATTCCTCCACCAGCTAATCTCAGTCAGCTAAGGATATTACAAGGGAGACTGCAATCCATCAAAAGATTCATAGTGTAGTTAGTAGATAAGACACACCCCTTTCAACATTTACTCAGAAAAGGAATACCATTTGTATGGACAACTAAGTGCCAAGAATCTTTTCAATTGATCAAGGATTACTTATTCACACCACCAGTGTTAATGCAACCCATTGAGGGATGATCATTGATCCTCAAAATTTCAGCAACCAACTCATCACTAGGAGCATTGCTTGCATATAATGACAATGAGGATCATGAAAGGGTAGTATACTATATTAGCCACACTTTGGTAGGTTATGAGATCAATTATAGTACCATTGAAGGTTCCTATCTTGCAGTAGTTTGTTCTACTCAAAAACTTATGCACTATATGCTAAAAAACCAAACAATGTTGGTCGCCAAGATAGATCCTTTGAAATACCTTCTCAAAAAAGCAACATTGATAGGACGATTGGCCAAATGGGTAATGATACTCAGTGAATACGATATCCAGAACATAGAAAGAAAAGATATCAAAGTAAAATTCATTGTTGATCAGTTGGTTGATGCACTGATACAAGCAGATCACCCTTTAATTGCATATTTTCTTGATGAGTTTATATTCACTCTTGAAATAGGCACGACATGGAAACTATACTTTGATGGGTCCCATACGAATCATGGCTCGAGGGCTGGTATATTGTTTATCACATGACAGGGTGACTCTATACCTAAGTCATTCAGGATTGCATTTCTATGTACCAACAACATAGCAAAATATGAAGCTATTGTGATAGGATTAGGCATGGCAGTCAAATGGAAGATAAAAAATCTATAAGTTTATGGTGATTCTCAGTTGGTAATCCGACAAGTAAATGATGATTATGAGACTAAGGATGAAAATATTGCTCCCTACAAATGAATGGAATATAATTTTAAGGAGTACTTTGACAAGGTTGAATTTCATCAAATACCTTATGTTCTAAATAGGGAGGTAGACGCCATGGCTACTATTGCTTCACTCCTCAATGTACCTAGCAATGTGCCTAAGTTTGAGTTTTTGGTAGAACAACTTTTGGTCCCTGCCTATGACATCCTAGATTCAGAGATGGTGTGAGATATTGTTGGTCCTGATTCCCCATGGTATAAGGACATCTATGACTACCTCCCTACCGAGATCATACCCCCTGACCTTTCTAATAACCAACATTGGAAATTCCTTCGCACATCAGCCAAGTATACCATCATCGGAGACACCCTTTATAGATGTGCCCTAGACAATACCCTATTGAGATGTCTCGATACTGAAGAATCACATGAAACCTTGCATGGGGTACATGAGGGTATATGTGGATCCCATTCTAGCGGTCCTACCTTAGCTTAGAAGATTATGAGACAGGGTTACTATTGGCCTACCATGGAAAAGGACTCATATGTCTTTGTTAAGAAATGCCATCAATTTTAGGTACACGAAGATTTGATACATGCACTGACATAGGAGCTCTGTCCAATAATGTCACCATTTCCCTTTTCCTAATGGGGACTCGACCTCAGAGGTAAGATACATCCCACATCATCCAACGACCATAATTTCATTATCATTGCAACTGAGTACTTTACCAAGTTGATTGAAGCTATTCCTATGACCTACATCACCGACACACAGATCTCTAAGTTTATCCTAAACTATATCATTTGTCGGTATGGTGTCCCTCAATCCATAATCACCGATAATGGCCGTCCATTCAAGAACCAAGAGGTTCATCATCTCTGTGAAGAGTTCCATATCCAACATCATTTTTCCACTCCATATTACCCACATGGTAACGACCAAGCTGAGGCATCTAATAAAACAATCATCAGAATCCTCAAAAAGACTGTCAATGATGTTGGTCGTAATTGGAATTTATAGCTTAATCCAACCTTATGGGCTTATCATACAAGCATTCGTACTCCCACCAACGCCACTCCATATTCCTTAGTATTTGGTTCTGAGGCCATCTTGCCTATTGAGGTTGAGATTCCTTCCCTAAGGGTATCTTTGAAAGGGCATATTAACAATGAAGAGTATCATGTGTCAAGACTACATGAGCTAGAGTTCCTAGACAAACGAAGACAAAAGGCATTAGATCATCTCCAAGCATATCAAAATCATCTTCGTTGTAGCTACAATAGGAAAGTATTGAATAGAAATTTTGACATTGGTGACCTGGTCTTAATGGAGAATCCAAAGAATCAAGCAGAAAGAGAGAAACCAGGGAAGTTTGAATCAAACTGGTTAGGACCTTACATTGTCACAAAAGCCTTTGGATCAAGAGTATATCAACTCTCTACTCCTAAAGGGGAACCACTATTAGCACCAATAAACAGTCTTCATCTGAAGAAGTTCTACCCATAACTTCTAAGAGCCTTGTCTTAATCATCAAAAATACAAAAAAAAAAGAAAAAAAAAATAAAAAATTCGTTACCTAGGTGAAAACCTGGCAAAGAGGCATCTTGGTAACATAATTTTTTTTAGAAAATCAAGAAAAAATTAAAGAGAAATAAGCCGTCCAATAGTGAAAACCACTTCGGTGGCGCTTTGGATAAGTAACATGGTGAAAACTTGGCAAACAGGCACCATGTGTAGTCAACTCTGCTCCTTTGTCTACCATCATTCCCATCTGACTTCCCTGTACATATCGTCTATCCCTATACATATTATCTATCCCTGTACATATCACCTATTTTCCATCCATCCCTTGTACATATCATTCATAATAAATGGTTTTCTTTTCCATAACTTGGAACGATTGACATCGAGTGCATTTCATATCCCCCATCCTATCCTATTCATAATCAATTGGTCTTATACTCGACTGGGGGTAAGCACTTGACCTACGTCATATTGGTTCTAACATTGGCTATTCTGAGGACGTAAAACCATCGAAAAATCCAAAAAAAATAGAAAATGTCCTGAGAAAATACAAAAACATTAAAAAACTTCAAAAAGACAAAAAAATAAAAACATGTCAAAAGTCTAAAAAAATAGAGTCAGAGTCAGCCACACATGTCAGTCTTTGTCATTTATCAAACTAAAGTTGCCTCTACGACTGGATGTAGGAAAGGCCATCTATCGATGTTCCCCCGAGGCATTAGGTCAGTCCTTTTAGGTTTGTCTATGTAAAATCATGATTCAATCCATTTTCTATATGACAAGGTCATTGGTTGTGTCGAACTACAAGGTCTCTATGTGTATAACGTAGGCAGGGCCATCAAACGATGAGCCCCTGAGGCCCCACGAGGTTATTCCATTAGGGTTCATCACATTCACTATCACCAATGTCTCATATTTGTACTTAATTCAAATATTTTGTTAGTCAGTTTTGTCAGTAAAAATCATGACTTAATCCATTGTCTATAAGACAAAGTCATTTGTCATGTTGAACTATGAGGTCTCTACATGCATAACGTAGGCAAGGCCATCAATTGATGAGCCCTTGAGGCCGCACTAGGTCAGTCCTTTAGGGTTCATCATCACACACATTCAATTTTCAGCACATCATATCAAGTCATGCATCAACCAGATGAACAAGTCAACAATGTCTTTAAGTCAAATCAAACAAATTTCCAAGGAAACAACCAAAACAACTTATGTCTACTACATGATGTGTCCTTGAAAATAAAGATCATAAAAACAATCAACCTATGTCTTATATAGGATGAGTCCTTCTTGAATACAGACACTATCAAACAATCAACATAGCCTTACATAGGTTAACACATCAACAACATTAGACTCAACATCTTATATGATACGTGTCTTTCTGAAACTAGGCTTTTGTCATTCCTTATATAGAGTCATAACATCAAAACTAGACTCAATGTCTTATCCAGTATGTGTCTCCTGAAATCAAGTTTTATCAATCAATCATCTTATCAATTAAAACAATAAAACAAAAAAATCAAGTTTTGGAAAGTATTTTATTGGCTTTTGACTTTGTGGCTTGTTTATCTTATCATTTTATTGACTTTAATTTAGAATCATGTTACTAGCTTTCTCAAGGATGTCCCATGAAGGATTTAGAGAAGCAACGATGTATCACAATTCTGTTTTCTTTGAATGTTGTTTGTTGATTGTCTTTTAACTTTGAATTTTGAGTCATGTTACTAGCTTTCTCAAGGATGTCCCATAAAGGATTTAGAGAAGCAACAATGTATCAGAATTTTGTTTTCTTTGACTATTATTTTCGAATGTCTTTTAAATTTTATTTTGATTCATGATACTAGTTTCCTCAAGGATGTTCCAAGAAGTATTTAGAGGAGCGATGACGTCTCATGACCTATCTTTTATTTGTTTGTTGTCTATGGTTTGTCATGACAAAAAGTCTAGGGAAATTGTGCCCTTAGTATGAGTTAAGACAATCCTTGTCTGCGACTATCTGTTGTTAGTAGGTGGATGACCTTCCACACCTTGATCTATGTCATATCATGGTGTTTGTCTCCATTTGTATTAGTTACTGCCCAATGATGATAAAGTGCAAAGAATTTTTTTATTCGACAAAATATCAAAGATTGCTAATACTAACAACCATGTCTTTTTTTTATTCATCTTCTCTTCGCACTAACATTACTTCTTTCTTGCATTGTGACAGAGTCTTGTGACACACAAAAATATAAAGCATCCTGCATATGCATTAATGTTAGAAACATCATGTAAATATCATAAATAATTTAGAACCATACATATATGTTGCATTTAAAAATACAAAAAATATAGGAATTCATAGCATTTAGGTATCCATGACATCATCCATTGATCATCATAATTTCCATAGCATATTATCATAAAACATACATGTAGATAGAATTGAACATACATACATCACATTGTATCTCATAATCATCATATAGAATCAACATAACATCATATCATACAAGTTGCATAAACATCATAAAGTAAACACCATAGCATCCATAACATGATTATCCAAAACATGTACATATCAAATAAGAACTGCATATCATATAGAACACATGCATAAATAGAAGACTGCATAATCATATAGGACAACTATATATCATATAGATCACCGCCAAAATCATATATATATATATATATATATATATATATATATATATATATATATATATATCTCAAAAAGTGTCACATCACAATGTTAGAATGTATCAATAAATATGAAGCTCACATGCTCTCTGATCAAATCACAATGTCTCAAATAAATATGAATACATGTCCCTATCTGTAACTCCCACTGCTCCCATGTGGAGAATATGAAGACAACTGATGGCAGGATCCTAATGACCTATATGTAGGAGGCCTGTCATATGGCCCAGATCTATGAGGTCCCTTGACCCCCTCTGTACTCATTGTCTTGCTTTTAGTCTTGCTCTGAGACCTGTTGCTATGAGCCTAAGAAAAACTAGGAGCCTGTCTCTCAGGAGGAACCTCTGCCTCATATAGGTCCCTATAGTAGGAAGCCCTCTCACCCACTTTGACCAACTCCCATGAAAAAGTTGTCGTTGGCCCACTACAAAGAGTTGTAATTTGTGTGAACCTCTACTTGGTCTCCTATCTTTGAGCTATGGCTTGGCCCCTATCTATGTATGCTTTATCTCTCTCCATCACAACTGAGTCTTTCTTTTCCATCAGTGCCCTCATCTGCTCCTCAAGGGATGCTACCTAGGCCTGTAAATATAATACATCATGATCAACAAGACCTATGCCACCCTGTCGTGGCTGCTCCCTCCCATCATCCTCCCATCCTCCAGAGTCCTGTCTTAGAGCTCTCACTCTTGATCATCCATCTCCTCCTCATCCTCATCGTCATCCTAGTATCCAATGAGGATACCAAGAGCATCTATCTCTGACTCCTCCCTAACTGCCTCCTCCTCCTCTGCATGCTCAACAACAATATCCTCCTTTGCTGCATGTTCCTCTCCACCAATCCCAACATCCACATCCTCCTCAACCTCGCCAACCTCAAGCATGGGAACATCCTCTCCCTCCCTCTCCTCCTCATGGATGAGTGATAAGTGTGGACCTATGCCTCAACGGCCATGTCAACCCCTCCCACCACCTCTTCATCGTCGTCATCCTCCATCTCCACCATCACCTCTACCATCTCTCCCACCATGGCCTCTACCTCTCCCACGTCTACCCCGAGGTCTTGTACCTTGCCTCTCAACAGGTGCATCCTGATCTAGATTTGTAAAAGGAACAGTCCTATGATCCACCCACTAGGTATCATATGCAACTATCATACCTAGATCAACTTCTCTGCCTCTCCACCCCCACTATACTGACTATAAGGCATCAATATCTGACTCTGTTGTCACCATAGGAATCTCTGGTCCCCACAATGTCACCTCTCTGGATGATCTGGAATACTCTGCTTGACCTTGAGGCTCATCCTAGACCTCTCCAAATTGTCTCAATACTCGATCAGACAAATTCCTCTCAATGATGTGTACATCTGAAACTATCCATCCAATCAAATACTACGTCTGACGACAAAATTTCAGGTGTCTCTCCTCATCTAGCCACTATGGGAAATCCATGTAGGGCCTCCAAATAAACTAAACCATTGTGTTAATGGCAAGTCTATAGTAACCAGTATCACTTGTATGAGTCTGGGTGTTTATCGTCACATAACAGAAGGCATAAGGCGGTCCCTGCGACAACTCAACTATAACAGATGGATGGAATATAGTAGTGTTCCCATGCCCATACCATCAGTAGCATGGTACCACAACTCATGGAATATGCCTCTCTATAGGAAATATCATGTAAATGGAAATACAACATGGCCAATAAACAAGGGCCCTAGGCATAAACTACCCGCCTCTCTAACATGCCTACAAGCATCTCCCCCATCCTATAGGGAATCTATGACCTCAAAAGTCAGGAAGAACTATACCTCCAATCAATGTACACAATAGACAATCTAACCTACTATATCTACTAGCTAACACATGCCATCTAATCTCATAATGGTCTATGCCTAGCTATCTAATGTCCTGGTGGGGATAATATTTGCACATCTTAGCAAATCCCCTTTGCGTATCATACATCACCTGGGCTCCTCTAATCGATAGCCTCAGTATCCTATACACATCCTCTAATGTAACCACCGCCTCAACTATCGGTAGATGAAATGATGATGTCTCAGAGTGCCATCGCTCACAGAGAGCAGTCAGGAAACCTCAGTTTTCCTAAATAGTGGGCATGTTGGTGACATGATGCAATCCCAGGTGCCAGAGGAATCATCTCTACCCGCTCCGCAGCTGATCTCGAAAGTCAAAAGTCAATGGTCTCGACTCCCTCATATATATCGGATCTAGTAAAACCTACAATGGCATAATGCATTCCTCATGTCATAATCAAATAACCTGTCATAGTCCAAAATTTTCACATTTTATGCCAATCAAATGCTTCATTTTATTTGCAAATGCGTTACAAAAATCAATTGTGTCATTTAAATTTGCAAATGTGTCACAAATAACCACATGCGTTATTATCCTATGCAAATTCATTTCAAAATGCAAATGCATACAATCATAAACCATACCAATCAACTGACCATTCAAACATGCAAATGAGATGCACAGCCTAGCATGCGTAATGTTTCCTAACAATTACGTTTCAAATCTACAATGGGTTGAAAAAAAATACAAATGCGTTCATCTACTAAACTACCTATGCTATGCTATGACGTGAATTTACAAATGTGTTGTTCCTCATACACATGCGTCGAAAATGCAATCATATGTGGTGCAACATAAAAGTGACGTGTGACAAAAAATCAATAAATGCATCAAAAAGAGTGAAATACAAAATTTCAAAATATGGTTTCCGACTACATACTGGGGCACCCACATCCGTAGGTCATTTGAAGGTTTGAATGTGATAACCGTGATGCTACAAGTGTGGAATTGGAGACATGATGGCTAGGAAGTCTAGAGCAAATATCTCAATTTCTAAACTTGGAGGGTGAAAATGAATTGGATTTTCACCCAATTTCTATATATACCTAGGGTTTTGGGTGGCATTTCCTCCAACCTTGTCTATTGGTCGTGTATTCTTCTAACTTCTATCAACCTGTACATGTACCGAACACCTCAAAACTCATTTCTATCAACTCCACTATATTTCTAGCTATCAAATTGACTAATTGGGACTATTTCCAATTATTTTGAAAATTTTCAAAAATTTGTCAATTTTCCCAAGGGGGCATACCTTCACTTGTTTTACACTGGGGCATGACTAGGGCATGTTTTTGATTGATTTTCTGTGACACAACACCAAAATGACATTGTATCAAAGAGGGGCAAAATGTAGACACTGAAATTTGGTCTAAGCCCGCGACTTCAATTTCTTCATAATTCATATTTTCATGGTCATGATTAAATAATGTTAATTATTTAATTATTATCTAAGGTCATTTCTCATCTATTAATTAAATAAATTTTAATTATTTAATTGATTCATTCTAACATTTATTCTTCTATTAATTAAATAAACTTAATTATTTAATTAATTCATATTGTCTTTATTCAAATCTTGATTAATTAAATAAATGTTCTTTATTTAATTACATCACTAATTAACCTTAACCTCTTTCTTAAATTAAATAAATTCTTATTTAATTTATCCTTATCATATTTGCAACTATAATTAAATAAATACTTTAATTATTTAATTATTCATTTAACCTTTTCTTTACTCAATTAAATAAATCTTATTTATTTAATTTAATCCTTAAATTTTGAATGTTGAATTAAATAATCATTTAATTCATAAAAAGAATCATTCTTGGCATATTCTTTTGTAATTAGATACTCGCTTTTTTATCTAATTATTCATTTCCACTTGACTCGAGATCTATTTAAATCAGTTAGTCATCTCCTGATTTAATATCTAGTTGTTTTTAATGAAGAGACTCTCTGTCTTAATCAACTAGTTATCTTGTTTTAATTCTTATGCATGCACACATTTATTAATTAAATAACTTTATTTAATTAATTCAATTCATTTGTGCATTCTAACAAATTTTTTCCTCCATGCTAATCCTCATCTTTGCATGTAATCTTACTCTTCCAATTTCTAAATACTTTCAACTAGAGATTAAATCATTGTTTAATCTTGATCTTTATCTTCTAGGTTTTATCAGTCACATTACTACTAAAAATTATCTCAATGCATGTTGAATCTTTTAATATGAATCATCTGTCTATCTTTCAATCTCGACCTCTCATTCGAATGATTAATTTTCTATAAATTGACCTAACTCTCATCATTTCAATTCCTCCTGAAATTGTATGACTTTTGGAGCACTTCTTAATCTTTGATATTTTTCTATAATCACATACATCAAGGTTATACTTGCACACATACTGAAAATCTAAGGGCAAGAATACGATCAATGTTAAATGGAGAAGGACAATCAAGGTGAATCGTGGAAGGATGTAGATACTGGGTGAGATCGCTCTTTGTTTATTTTTATGCTTTCTTTGTGCTTTGTTGTTTAGCTTTAGATTACATTAGAGTTTTATTAGCCATGTGTTGTTTGCTTTTAATCTTTCCTGTTTTCATGATAGTTATAGAAATTATGGTAAAAAATCCTTCTGTCTACTTCCTAAGGAAGGAAAGGATGAGGTGAAGGAGAAAATTGTGTTATATAACAATGAGGAGAACAAGGAGCAAAGAAGGAAAAATATTGTTGTTGTATGATAAAAAGAGAAAGGATGGAATGGTAATGTGGAATTGAACTGTTAAATCTAAATTTTGGTTGGTTCATTTTTTTTTTTTTGATGCATACAAGGTTCACTTATCGTTAACTTACATGACATGATAGGGTGATGGTCGACAAGTGATTGCTGCCCTCGAGTAGACTATTTTTCATTTGGTAGAGGAAGTTGTGCCCACGAAAGCAAAAGATGATGTTGTTCCTCCCATCCCGACGTCTATCATTGAGAAGAAGGAGCGTACATAATCAAAAGTTTCAAGGCGCCCTCACATTAGGAAACAAGAAGAAATAGTGATTTCAAAATCTTTTGTTTAATGTTTGTTTTGATTATTTCAATGAATTGGTTGCATGCATGTGAATTTGATGTGACGTTTCAATTCTTGTTATTAGGGGGCAAAGATGAACAATGAAGTGTTGGCCTTGAGAAAGGTATTGTTGATTTGGAAGATGAAGCAGTACCCATGAAAGCACAAGATGATGTTGTTCCTCCCAACCTATCATCTAACATTGAGAAGGAGCATACATGGTAAAAAGTTTCAAGGCACCCTCACATGAAGAAACAAGAACAAACAATGATTTTAAAATCTTCTATTTAATGTTTATTTTTATTATTTTAATGAATTAGTTACATGCATGTGAATTTGATATGATGTTTCAATTCCTGCTATTACAGGGAAAGGATGAATAGCGAAGTGTTGACCTCAAGTAGGGTACTGTTGAATTGGAAGATGAAATAGTGCCTTGAAAGCACAAGATGATGTTCCTCCCAACTGGTCATCTAACATTGAGAAGGAGCGTACAAGGTCAAAAGTTTCAAGGTGCCTTGACATGGAAAAACTAGAAGAAATGGTGATTTTGAAATCTTCTATTTAGTGTTTGTTTTGATTATTTTAATGAATTGTTTGCATGCATATGAATTTGATGTGATGTTTCAATTCCTGCTATTGCAGGGCAAGGATGAACAACAAAATGCTAGCCTTGGCCTTATTGGTGATGTGGTTGCAATGGAAATGGGAGACAATAATAGAGATGGACATAGGGACGGGGAGGGCACTAGCCTATAAGTGGTATAGGGTAATAAATATAGACATGGGGATGGGGAGAGTGCTTGCCTACAAGGGGGAGATGGTAATAAAGATGGACATGGGGACGGGACACAAGTGTGTAATACAAATAGTCCATTCACCTTGTGCATTTTTTTTTATGATCACATAATTATCGAGTTTTTAGTGTGTAATGGTATAAATCAATGGCAACATTTGTATCCTAGTTGGCCCATGTGGGAATAGTCTGGAATTTTTCACCCACATGGCTGCAAAGAAAAATTAATAGTCAAGTAAACCACAACGTATTAGAGGTAACATCTGAAACAAAGACAAATAGGTTCACCAATGGAAATAAAAGGGAATAAGGTTATGATGGACCTATTCTTCCTTACTTCATTAGGAAATGAGATTTCCACCTCAAATTGACTAAAAACCCTTAGGTGAATCAAATTAAGGTGAGAATCTACAAATTTCCTTTTTTTTGCAAGGATAGGGGTCCTGGTTAAAAGAACTTTGGGGAGAAAAATTAAAAATAGAATACTAACTCCAAAATGCAACCTAAAACTTGGATCTAATAGATTAAGCTCAATATTGATGAAACCAAAAAATAGATCACAGATCAAAGAATGACAAGATGGATTGTATCATTCACCAAAAGTTAGTTTCTAAAGCTAATTTGGGACTCATTCACCTAGGGGAAAATGGGTCCTGAGTTAGGGTTTGTCTGCAACTTTTGTGACCTTTTGCTATTGATTTGAATCTCTCAATTTGTCCAAGTTGCAAGTTTAGAGATCCAGAAATACATTTTTTAATTGAGTTTCTGTGAAATGACAAATTTTATGAAAACTTTTGAAACTTTGATAACTTCTTCAATTTTTCTCTTCAAGGATCTTCAATATTTCTTCCACCTAAATCCGTAAACACAAATCAAGAGGGGAAAATGTTTTGTTTTTGCTGAATGGGGGTTTACCTTGGTCAAACCTTGTTCTGGTAATCAAAATTTGAAATGTAATAAAATAGCATGAAAGGAATGATGAATGAAAAAATCAATGCCAAAACTCACCAAACCCTTGAATAAACCTTGGAATGTAAATCTGCAACTTGCATGAAATGACTTCAAAGGATGTGTATCTTGATCTTGAAACTTGACTTGAAATAATGCTTTGAATACTTGATAGGATCTTGAAACCTACATCAACATATTAGCTCTAATAACATGCATGATGCAAGAAGACTTTGTTGTGACAATTGGATCTTGATTTTTGCAATAAATCTCCTCTTGAATGCCTTGAATTGCTCTTCAAAGTTCTCTTGAACTCTAACTTGATCTCATAACATTTTTAGCTTGAAAATCTTAGATTGCTTAGATGAAACTTAGTGAAATGACCTTATATTTATAGATATGTATCCTTAATTCCCTAAAATTCAAAGATCCCATTGGGATATTTTAGCAGGTGTGTTCTTAAGCTGTTCAACAAGATCGTATTCCTTTCCACTATTCAAAGTTAAATGAGCAGTGCTAGGTAAGATAGGTTGAGGCAAAGGTAATGAAACAAAAGTTGTTTGTTGTTGCCTATTGTTCTTTGTATTGTATGTGTGAGAAATGGTATTGTAACCCGTTTATTGTGAAGAATTGTTATTGTCAAGTGAAAGCTTATTTTTAGGTGGTGCTAGGATGAGCATGGGTTTGTATTTAACTTAAGGTTGTTGTGAAGGAGGATAAATGATAAGTTGAGGTGTGATTGCATTAACATCTTTTTGTTTTGGTTTTTCATGAAAAGCCTTAGTGGATGAACCTTGTGAGATGAAGTCCTCAAGGGATTCATATAACATATAAAATTCATCACTACTAAAGGGCTTGAGGGATAAGTTAACTTTGAAAAATAGATTTGACATAATCAAATAACTATGCTTTCTCCAAGGGTTTTGTTTGATTTTTTTGGGTTTTTTTTTATTTTAAATTTCTAATGATTGTAAAATGTAAACTAACGTATATAATGATGCAATAATGCTAGAAATTATAGAAAATTTCATAAATCTAATGCTACTTTTAACTGAAATATGCAAGAAATTCCTTTTCCAAATGTTGCAAAATTTAACTAAATGAACAATAAATTGAAAGCAAAATCAAACTGTTTCATTTCTCAAATTTGATAATGGAAATAGAAATACAAACTAGAGACTAAAAACCACTCATAATTATTGTTGAGAAAATATGTATAGGGACTCATTCACCCTATGGTAAATGGGTCCCATACTAGGGTTTTTTAAGTTTTACTTTTGTTTTTCTGAGTTTATCCTATGTGTTTGTTGTTTCAAGTCTATAACAGGTAGTTCTGTAACATATTTTCTAGATTTTAGGCTTCTAAATGCAATGTTGAATAAGGTTGAATGATGGATAATGTGACTAAATTTAATGTGCAATATGAATCTAAATGATTGAATGATTATTTCAATGTTAACACTATGCAAAACAAACTTAGATCTAATGCAATTTTTTTGATTTTTAGTGATTTTAAGCAATGAAAACATGAAAATTTATCCTAAATTCAATGTTCACTAATTCAAGATGAAATAACCCTAAATTAAATGTAACTAATGCAAATCTAATGCAAACTATTGCAAAGCTAAGATCTTGGGTTGAAAAGACTCCAATTTTTAGAATTTTGTTGTACAAGGTCAGGTTGACCAAAATGAAATAAAGAAAAATAGGGTAAATAACCCTATTCTCCACTATTTCATTCAAGAAATGAGATCTAAACCATGCAGCAGCTATCAACCCAGAAGGTGAGCCAAATCAAGGTTTGAATCTTGCAATTTCTCTTTTTACTAGGACGGGGGTCTAGGCCAAGTAATGTTTTGGGGAGACAAATTTGAAGTAGAAAAACAACTCTAAACCTAGATCTACAAAGTGCAATGAAGAAATTTATCACAAAATAGAAGGAAACAGTCAATTTTTTGGAAAAATTGGGAGTAATGAATGTTTTGCACCTATTCAAAACTTCTTTTTTTTTGCAACTCTAATAGGCATTCATTCGCCCTGTGGAAGATGGGTCCTGCTATACTTTTTCTAGAGGCTCTGAATCAGAAACTCTATCTTATGAACCTTGGAAACTTGCTTCCCTTGAAACCCTAACAGGGACTCATTCTCCTTATGGTGAATAGGTCCTGGTAGGCTCTACCAGAAAACTATGAGCATGAATTTGAAGTTCCAGACCCACAATTCCTTCCTGTAACTTGAAATCCCTGCTTTCGGATCTAGGTCTGCCAATAATCTAAAAAAAAAAAATTGATGTTTATTGACACAGATAGGGGTTTGCCTTAGTCAAACCCCAAGTTTGGTAATTAAACCTTGATGTTGAATAGAAATATAAAACATGAAATGTGTGTGCAATCCTAACCTTAAGTGTGTCTAAGATTAAGATCTCTAATGATGCAAATAAACCCTACTCAATTGTGTTAGAATAGGATCCTAGGATGAAACATTAACAATGCAAAATACCTAATTTAGGAGATCCCAAATCCCCTTAATAAGTCACAAATCTAAATATACCTCACTTTAGGCTGAAAATAGAATGATCATTAAAGATGGAATCACTTAGGAAACAAGTGATTAGGCTTGGTTGAATCTCATGGTGCTTCTCCCAAAACCTAGAATCCATCATGATTCTCCATGGGCATCTATCATCACGTCTTCAATAATGCATGATATTTGACAAAAAAATGAGCTTGAAGACCTACAAAAACACTATAATGGAGCTCCAAGACTTCACTCTTGCTTGCTTCTTGAATATGACTACTTGCTATTAGGACTTGAACTCTTGAAAATCTCTCTCTAGATGGAACATAGTGAAATAACCTTGTATTTATACATACCTTGACATTAAATCTTGAAACTCCAATATCATAAGCCGACATCAGATCTAGGATTTGAAATCATTAAAATACCACCAAAAAAATATTTCAAAGAGGGGTCCTAGGTCTAAGCGAGGACCCATTTTCCATGTGGCGAATGGGTCCTAGCTCACTTAACTAGGATACACTTCAAGGAATTTTAAATGTTATGTGAAAATAGGGTCCTAGGACCTAGTAAGGATTCATTTTCCATGTGGAAAATGGGTCCTAGGTCACTAACCCAGGACACACACCTAAAATTAAACTTTGTATAATATCATTTATGAATGTTAGGTTTTATCTCTTAGAATTTGCAATTAATTAGGCTTGGATTTCAATTAAATGGGTCCTAGGTCACTAACCTAGGACACACACCTTCTAAAATTAAGCGTTGTGTAATATCATTTATGAATTTCAATTAATTAATAAATCCCTAGATTAGTGTTAAAGTGTAAAGATACACTTTACAAGAACCTAAATAAGGCACAATTAATTCCATTTAATTAAAAAGGGCCCAAAAATTAATGTGAATGTGTACAACACAATACAAAACTAAATTAAGGAAATATTAGGTTAATTTTAATATTAACTATTACCAAATTAAGTGTGAAAAGGGATAATTTTTTTGACACTACAAATACAATCTATCCTGAGAAAAGAAATGTTTGCGTAAAAGAAAGTATATCAAAACTCCACTTGGACAACTTTTATTACCTCTCTTCTCATCTAATGGTGGGAAATAAGAAATGTAATACAAAGGTTTTATAAAAGAACACCAACACTTTTCACTACTCAAAGTGTTTTGTTGATCTCCCTGGATGTGATTTTATCTACACGTTAAAAGTGGATTTGCACGAAGGAACATGTGCTCTTCTTAAGGTCACTGCATTTGAAGGACACATAAATGTTGAACCTGATGTTGCTAAACACATGTTGGATAAAGTTCTTGGGTGCCATTTTTTTTAATTTGTCCATCACAATGAATTTATTTTCTAGGAAAGAAATACAAAGCTTTGTAATTACAATGATACAACCTATTTAAATTTTGCATATACCTCTTACTATCTACAATACTATATCATTTTTTAGTATTAAATATATCTTCTGGTATGGTCAATATTGTCATCTGTAAACATGGCTACCTACAATTAAAAAAAATGAATACAAATACTTTTGGATTCCACAATGTTATCTTTTGCACTTGTATGGAAATATTCTTTCATGTTATTTCAAACTATGTATTCCAATTAAAGTTGATTCAATACAAATCATTGTTATTTCAATCATTAGGGATGTTCAAATTAAATACAAGTCACTATACTTTATACAAAAAATTCTACACGCAACAACACAAAGTTTAAACACGACTAGCCTCGCTCATAGTTTTTTTAAATTCTATTGTTATTTCTCTATGTACAAAGTTAATTTCACACACCAAAGTTATCTCCTGCAAATTCTTGTAAATACTTGTTCATGTTATTTTGAATTTTCTTGTACTACTTCAAATTAATATTGCATTGCTTTGATCCTCAACAACCCTTATCATAGAAAACCAACTAGATGAAATTATGCAAGCAAATTGTTCTCATCGCAATAAAATGCAATGATTACAGTACCATGTAAAGAAGGATTCTATTAATAGAGGGAGATGATAAAACCATCATGACCTCCTTGTAGGCCCCTCCACATCCACACTCTCTCATTCCAATAACCCCTTCCCATTACAAACACCCACAATTCAAATGCAGTCTATATTACACCCTAGTTCACCTTCCTAATCCCACCATCCTCGACTATTTCCATAAATTTATTACACCGCTAGGAATTCCTTCCGTTCAAAGTTGGACAACCTATAAAACATTTCAACATTTCAAGTATGCATGGAATGATATACAGGAATAAAAACTAGGAAATTGAATGGTGGTAATGCTTGTTCAAGATGCATTTAAAAAAAATGGCAATTGACTCTCAAAGTGGAACAACATGGACCTTGGTGATCAACCTGCTTGTTTGCAACACCTAACTCAAATCAAGGAGATTCTTATAGCAAGATTCAGCCCTTTCCTCCAAGTTACTTATGCAAGAGGGGGCCAGCTAAAATACAGATATACTCATAGTTAACAAAAAAATGTTGATTCTCAACAATATAGTTTCTATGTTTGTAGAGCATGTGTTCACAAGGCTTTAAAATATATGATCTATAATGACCCTTACTACAAAGATGTAAATTAGAGGCATCACTCTTATTGTTTTCTATTACCTCCACTGACATCTCTGACCTTCTATATGCAATAACCTCAAATTCAGATCCCCCAAATGTAAGTTTCATGGAAACAAATAATCCATATTAAGAAATGTTGCAAGAGAATGTGCAAGCAACATCATTTGTGGCAAACCTAGCCCTTGCACATATAGAAGTGCAAGAATTATGAGCCTTATTGTAGTTAGGGGAAGGGAAATCAACTCCATCTATTGACTGGCCACTAGTTTCTCTAACACCCATCACTGAATACACCACTGAAGGATTATTTGTTATAGCATTCCCCACATTGTTTCCAAAGGGAAAGATGCAGCCAATCAACAAAATATGGAGGTCAAGATATATGAATATTCTCTCCATCTTCTGAGATACCATGATAATAGTTTCATCCAACACCCACAATTTATATACTTCATACTTAATATTCTTATGCATCTTCGAAGCCAAGCCACAGTGTCTATTTTTTATTTAAACACTTGGATAGTATCCTACCATCAAAATTTTCCCTACACCAATTATTAAAGGACCTCCTCGATGACAAGCTTGCAGACTAGGTTATGTGTTTTGGCTCAACTATATGTGGTACACATCCCTTCTGTAAGTACCGTAGGGGGGAGATATCTGACATGGTTATTCATGTTGGTTTCCTTACTCTATTCTTTACCCTAAGTGCATCAGATACCAAATGGATAGAATTACACAATTTCATGTCATCTACTACACCAACAAATCCTATAGCTACTTCTCAATGGAGGATACAAAATATAGTGCAAAACCCACATCTCTTTGTACTTTACATGCACCATAGATTTACTACATTTCACAAAGAGGTTTTGGAAAAGATTCTTAGCACAACTGACTACTGGTATAGGTAAACATATTTCACATCATGTATATTTATTTCTTTCATACATCAACTACTTGCTACAAGTTCCTCTCTCCCAGTACGAATGGAAACAATGAAGATCTGCACATATCCATGGTTTCCTTTGGCTCAAAGAAGCACTTGAAATTGCAAAACTACAATGGAATAATCTTGAATTAGTACAAAATGCAATCGACTACATTGACAAATATGTCTCTGCATGGAACCCATGCCCCCATCCATTCACAAATGAAAGAGTTTTGTGGTCTACCTTTGACAACCCTTGCTTAATGGACACAAGAATGATTATGTTGTCCAACCCTTCACATGACTATAATTAACTACTCAACTGCGTTCAACGCTGGATAAATATTGTACCTATTGGAGTAAGCAAGTCATTATCTGATAATTAATTAATTATTAGAGGATTTTTTTACTTTAGTTCACTTAAGCTAAACTTAGGAGTTGATGTTTAATCTTTAGTTTGATTCTCATTATTAGATTGGACTAAATTTTGGAAAACTTGTCTCATTGCATGAGATTAAAACACTTGTCACTATCTTGTTAATCCACATGTAGGGTTTGCTTGTGCATTGCTTATATAACCATGCACATTCATTTGTAATATCCATCCAGGTTATTTTGCATCAATAATAATTCTTAGGTTATTGAGCACAATCTTTATTTTTATCTTCTCTATTGTGATAGGTAATTTCATGTAGTTTTTTCATGGTAGTTGTGGATTGAATCAATCAATTCCTACATTATATCAAAGCCCAGATCTGTAGCCCCCTATTCAATTATTGGAGGGATCTAACCTTGAGATATTTTTTGGTGTATCTTGGAGAAAAATAGGCCTCACCATTGCATTTAGAGCAGTTAAAAACTTTAAGATAGCCTATCATTTTGCTCAAATCCAAACTATTGCAAAAAAAATTAAAAGGAAAATAAAATTGCAGAGACCCCAAACGAATCTGTACAATAGTATCATCTAGGTCTGCGCTCCCCTCTTAGAAAATTAATAGGTAGGAGGGTTTATATTTTTTCTTTGGTTTTTAAAATATTTTTGATAGAGATAATAGATAAAAATTAATAAAAAAAATCTTTTTGAAAAACAAAAAAAGAAAATTGCATTTTTTTTATTTGAAATCAAAAAATCAAAAGAAGAAAAATATATAAAAAATCATGGGGACCTACCATGCAGGCATCATACCTTGCATTGCAGGGCCATGCCTACCATGGAAAGTCCAATGGGCCCATCTAGCCCACCGATGACCTCTACTTGTTGGCGGTGGGCCTTCAAAATATGACATCCCTAAGCATTCGACGACCTCCATAAAAAAATTGAGAGAAATAAGAAAAACCTAGAAAATTTCCCAGAATTCGATAGAGTCAAACACAAGAGGTCAGCACAAATTTCATGACAAAATCTTCACAATTCCAAAGAATATTTTGGCATCGATAATTTTCTCAAGCGATCAGTAAAAATTTTTGGGAGTAGGTGTTTTATTGCGTTAATAGGCACCAAAATATCAAATTTCACCTAGCTTTTTGTTGATGTTAGACCAACGTCATTTGTACGACTGATCTCAATCCCCCCTCCTAGCCTTAATTTTCCTTCAAGGAGCAATTTTTTTCTTTTTGGCATAACTTGGGCATACGATGTCGAGCATAACTTGGGCATACGATGTTGAAATCAAGCAAATGAGATATCATCAAAAAGATGGTTCCGTGAGCTTTCTAGTTATTTTTCCATCAGTTCCTATTATTCTTAGTCAAAGTTGGATCTTCATTTTTCACTTTCGAGCTCATAAATTTTTTCTTGTATCTTTGATTTTCGCAATTCAAGTAGCGTTGGAAAGGTATTTTAGAGCTCTTCAGATCTAAACATGTACTTTTTCTAGAATATGCCCCAGGTACATTTTATTCAATATTTTGTGTTTTCACACTTTGCTTAATTACTTTGACGTCTTGGCACTTGGAAAGGATCTATTTGCATGGGATGACATATTTTGATCTACTTTATCAATACTAGGGTCTTTAGACTTTGATTTTTTTATTTGAGTGAGTATCATGGGTTTTTTTGTTCATCCTTTTGTGATCAACTTGGATAAGGATAACTATGAGTCTTGGTGAAATGGCATCCTTACACATCTCAGGTGGCTTGATATTTTTCCTTATCTATATGCACTCATATCTACACTAGACACACCAGGGAGTTTATCAACATGGGGCATCATCAGAGATCATATTGTAGGGTGTTCTAGTGTTGATCTTGACACTATGTATGTTGTATCAAACATTGAATGTCCCCACATACTTTGGACACAACTTTTTGAGATTCGTGGAGACCCTCATTTCTCTCCACACCTAGAGGATCCTATTGTAGATTGTCTCGTCCATATTTCATATGCATATTTCATACCCTTTGATGATGATACTTTAGAGAAGCTTGAGTATATCATAGGTCTTGCATGTTTTGATGGTTTAGAGACTTATATTCATGTTACCACTCTACAGATTGAGACTACATCATCATATTTTGTTGTTCCTAATCAGCAATACATCACCACATCATTGGCCCCTATTGATTCAATGTAGCAGGACATCCATCATCTTCTAGATATAGCTACTTGGAATTCATATCTTACAGACATATCATCCTTGTTTGTAGAGTCATATATTGTAGATCTGGAGGAATAATTTGAGGAAATTCATCTCCTCTTTGTTGAAATCCACATCAACATTGTTGGTCCACCATCTTCATCACCTTTGTAGCTTGTTCTATATTGGTCTTCACAGGATCTTGATCAACATCATTGGTTTTCGACATGTGGAAACATGAGCAGTTTTTAGAGGCACACATCATTAGGATTTGGATTCCTAATTCACCCATCCTTTTGGATTGGCTTCTCCAATCATGGTGGATCTAATTTTTCCTAAGGGGAGAAATGTTTTTTGTAGGAAGTGGACCATATTCTATCTTCATATGTTCATAATTGGCATGAGAGCTATTTCTTTGTGGGGGGATTCAAATATTCTTTTTAACTCTCCTATCGGGGGGAAATATATTGCACTTGTATGATAGAAGAAGTCCTTAGGGGGTCACATTGAGTCCTCCTATTCTTCTTTCACTAGTATAGTCATTTCTTTTTCTCTCTTTTGGAGAGGATTTTTTCCCATGAGGTTTTCTCCTTTTCTCTAGGTATGAGATATTTTAGTTGCTTGTTCATGGGTACCTCATCAGGTCTTGTAGCCGAGACCCATTTTTCATTCATTTAGCTTCCTTTATCAGTAGTTTAGTTTCTCCCTAAGTTGATCTTAGGGGGGGTGTTGGAGTAAGCAAGTCATTATTTGATAATTAATTAATCATCAATAAATTATTAGAGGCTTTTTTACTTTAGTTCACTTAATCTAAACTTAGGAGTTGATGTTTAATATTTAGTTTGATTCTTATTATTAGATTGGACTAAATTTAAGACAAGTTTTCTCATTGCATGAGATTAAAACACTTGTCACTATCTTGTTAATCCATGTGTAGGGTTTTCTTGTGCATTTCTTATATAAGCATGCACATTCATTTGTAATATCCATCCAGGTTATTTGCATCAATAAGAATTCTAAGGTTATTGAGCACAATCTTGCTTGTTGATCTTCTCTATTGTGATAGGTAATTGCATGTAAGTGTTTCATGGGAGCTATGGATTGAATCATTCAATTCCAATAATACCTTGCAAACATGCTTGAGGAAAAAAGGAGCCACCCTTGAATACCTCTACAAATCCCCTTGGACCATGCAAGATAATTCAAGCATTTCGAATGACAATCGCCAACCAAAGTAAACCCTGCTCATAATGATGAGATTTTGAATCTTCACAACCCCACTATCCTCTCTATTTGGAGAGAAATTTTATATTTCCATCTTGTTCTATCAATAGATGCAATGCACAAATATATAGAAAAATACACAACAAAAGCATAAAGCATAAATAAAATATGAAACATATCATGCAATGCTTTTTTGTATTTTGACCATTTTTATCCTAAAAATCCAACACCAATAGCTTTTAGAAAAATTCTTGTTGACAACCTTGTGGACTGTGATATTGGTGCCCAAGAAAGCTACCACCTTTTGTTAAAACTACCACTCTACATATCCAATAGGATGTTTGTTTTTTAAATGTAAACCAAAAACACTATCAATGCATACCACTCTCAACCACATCCACATCAACAACCATAGAATACATTGATGCATACATGGAACATTATATTTGTCTAGGGACAATGACATTTATTGAGTCACTAAAAAATGGACCTTAAAATAATCTCATAAAGCGAACCGATGGAAAGAGAGTGCTACAAAAGCAATTGCTTGAGTTTCCCCACATTTCACAAGTATTCCTGCAAAAGACGACCCAATATTTTATGACTTCTATTGTTGTGAATTGCTTCTCTACAAACAATTTTGTAACATTGCATATGACTATGGGTCATCCACCACTCAAATTATGGTGAACTGGGAGAGGTCGGCATGCACTTACCATCCATGGCATGTATGACACATTCAACTAGAAGTGGTCATCGAACTAGACCCCAACACTCCTATGAACAATGAGGAACAACCAAAATAATGCAACCAATCCAAATGGAAAGTGTTGTCGAGTGTACACCCAAGCCATCCACTCCAGCTAGATGGAATTGACATGCTAGTTCACTATGAAATAGACCTTAACAATGATTGGGAGACTCCTTCCTTACATTCACTACAACACTACGACTACCAAATTTGTAGACTCAAACAACACAACATTTTAAGTCCCCCATCCACCCATTGTAAATACCCAAAATTACCTTTCATTAGAAAAAAAAACCATTAGATTTAGTGTTGCCACACCTATCCTTCAACACTTATCATCCACCACTCAAAATAATTGTTCAAGGAACTATAGGAATCAAAAAGTCGCACATAATAACAAATATTAGGTCTGCACTTAATGGTTCATCTCTAAATGGTAAAACATCACTAATACTTCTTGCACCTACATGTGTTGCAACATTCAACATTGGAGCATCAACAATTCATTCCACACTTCACATGCCCATCAAAGAAATGGCTCCCCTGCAAGGCCAAACACTAGTAAACTTCCAAGAGAAAATGTACTTCATTTGCTACATTTTGATTGATGAAATGAGCTTCATTGGTCCAAATTTTCTTGAATGAATTGAAATTCGTTTGCACAAAGCTTTCCCTACCCATAACCACAGCCTATTTGTAGTCCTGCTCTTTGGAGACCTAGGCCAACTACTGCCAATCAAAGACATGGTAGAGCTTCCTAACAATTATTTCACTAAACAAAATATTTCATCAAAGAGATGAGGATCCTACTCAAATTCTATTTCATGAAATCTTGTGCAATTTAAGGAAGGTTGAACCTACAATTGCAAATTAGCAACTACTAATGTCACGGTCAAGCTCAACACTAACATCTACAAAACAAACTACTTTCTTATCGTCCATATATCTTTTTGCAACCAATGAAATGGTTTCACTCTGATGCAGAGAAGGGAGGATATCTTTAGAAAATCACAATTCAATCAAATTCAAACAATCCTTCATCCCTTCAAACCCTAACTTGGCACTTGTTTCACAATTCCTTCAGGTAGCCTTGTAGCATTCCAAATAGAGAAAATGGAGCATATCTTTCAAAAGACATTTCAAACCCACAAAAGGATTGAAATTTTAGATACCCTTATGGCCCTCTCAAACATATCCAATTTGTTCAAACACTTGTTTTGTAACTTCACTTTCCTATTTTGATTGCTACGCTAAAAAAGTGGCTCAATTAGCCCTATTTTACAAAGCAACTACAAACCAAACACCCTCTCAACTACAAAACTCTATTCCCTAACCTCAACCAGGTCACAAATAGCTAGAAACAACAACTTTTTCCAACTAAAACACTTTCAAGTTCACCAAATCACAAAACCCTTGTTTAGGCCTATTTAGGCTTGTACACAAGGGGGTTTATTAAATCTCTATTCTCTAGGCCACAAACCACTTCACAAATGCCTCAACACATCACTTTGGGTCTGCACATGCTTCCTAAACCAACTCCCATCCTTTATTAATGCATTTTAATGAAACTCCCACTCTTAGCCATCAATTTAAGCCTAAAACCCATAAAATTTCAACTAGGGAAACCCCAAAAAGTCATCAAACCCTATTCATTGCTCCTGAAACCTACATTAACATTAAGCCCTACCTAAATGCACCCATTCCACCAATTTTCAATAAATTATACTGGTGGAATGGGTCATCAATGCATTTTAAATACTCTCAAACCCTCCAAACAGGGTTTCAAGACCGTTGACAGTAAAATGGCTATAAAACCTGTTAGTTCTCAAAAACGTTGGTTGGAAAACCTCAATAGGTTGCCAAGATCTTGGTAGATTTTAGGCTAATGAACAAGGCCAATTAGTGTATTTTAACCTTCTTCTCTTTAGGCTCTGCCAAACCTAGGTGGGTGCTATAATTTATTATTGTCGGGTTATGAATAGTCATTGTGGCTATCTTAACTCTCTATTAAGTCATATTATCATTAGTATATTGTTATTTAGTTGTTTAGGTCGGCCTAAGTCTTATATAGGTGTGTCTAAGTCGGCCTAGGTGATATCCTTGGCATAAATAGGTATATATAGGAGGTTGTGAGTCTTATTTCATCATCAAGTTGTGAAGTGTGTTCTCATTAGAGATATTTGGAGGTTTTCCCCCTCGAAGTGGCTTGTTATTCTCAGTTATTATCAAGTATTTGCAGCATATTTCATATCATATTCTTCTATTGTGCAATTTATTTCATAACAAGTGGTATCAGAGCATGATCTTGGCACCATAGAGTGCAAGCATTTCAATTTTGGAGGCGATTTTGGGAAGAGCATATCTTTCAGATTTTGGAAATTTTTTTCTGATTTTTAAAGGGTTTTTGAAGAACATATTGAAGAAGCTACAGTCCATATTTCAGAAGAATTGGAGCAGAATTAAGCGAATTATTGCAGAATTAGGGTTTCCACACTATTTTTTTGGAGTCTACATATCGCGCACATCTTGTTGAATTGAAGTCTAATTTTTATTGGGTTTTTGAAGACATACCAAAGGAGATTACAGTAAAAATTTCAGAGAATTTAAGTTTCATTTGTGTGATTTATTTCAACATTAGTGGTTTCCATCATGACGGGGCCTGCAACAAGGGGTAAAAAGAATGTTGTCACTCCGGGGAAGACTCCTGATAAGGATGGTGAAACAATCAAGGATATTACTCATAATGAAGAAATCAATAAGGTCAAGGAAGAAATTTCCTCAATTAAGATGGATGTGTGTGACCTAAGAGGAGATATGTCAGACATGTGAAACATGTTAAGCACCTACATAGCTGAATCAAGAAAGGAGTTCTCAAGCGGCCAAGGTGAGAATTCTAGGTCAACTACTACTAACACAAGCTTTAGTACTCCTATGGGATCTAGGAATTTATTTCCAAAGGTGGATATGCGCAAGTTTGATGGTAAGGATCCTCTAACATGGATAAACCAAATGGAGAATTTTTTTGAAGTACACCAAATACCAAATGGACAAAAGGTCACGATGGCTTCCTTATATTTAGAACCAGATCAATTCATTTGGTATCGTTCTGCACTCATCGAGGTAAAAAGGGGCTCACCGTCTCATGGTCAATTTTTACAGAGGAACTCCAAGCACAATATAGCAATAGCGTCACATAACTTCTTCAGCCAGCTAGCTAAACTTCAACAAACAGGATCAGTTAAGGATTATATTCAGCAATTCCAAAAATCTATCCTATGGGTGGATTCACTCACGGGAGGAGAAATTCAATGGTTTATTTTTGGGTGGTCCCAAGGATCACATTGAACATGAGGTACGCATGTTTATCCCTAGCTCTATAAATAAGTCTTTTATCTTAGCACAAGGTAGAGGAAAAGTATTTGATTCCTAAGAAGCAAGGGGCTAATGTGACAAGAGAGAAAGGATATTCAACACAACCTACTAAGTTGACTCCCCAACAAATTGAGGAGAAAAGAGCAAAAGGCTTGTGTTTCAATTGTGATAGCAAATACAGTCGGGACATAAATGTAGTGAAAAGAAATTGTTTTATATCAAGGTCCCAATGAGGAAGAAGAGGAGGAACCCATACTAAAGACAGGGACAAATGAGGAATTGATGATTCCCTCAACTAATCATTTCAGTCATGCACTGGCTGTGTCGTTGATCCACAAACTCTCAAGGTGGTGGGGTTCCTAAAGAAGGTATGCAAAATAATGTTGATCGAATCGTGTAGTACTCATAATTCTTACCAACAAAAAGTTAGCTACTCATCTAAATTATTTCATATATCCAACTCTAGAGTTTCAAGTTTTGATTGCGTGATGGTGGTATAGTTAGTTGTTCAGTAGCGTCATAGCATTAAATTATCCATATGGAGATTATCAACTTTGATAATTCCCAATGTATGCGATATCCATGGGTACATCAGATATTGTTTTGGGAGTACAATGGCTTACTACATTAGGGACAATTGAGATGAACTTCCAAGAACTATTCATGAGATTTCAATCAAAAGGAAGGCTAGTAGAGCTAAGGGGGTTGAAGGAAAAATTTCCACAAATGGTAAGCTCTCATCAAATGCAAAGTTAAGTACAGTTAGAGTGATGGATTTTGTGGCTCAAATCAAAACATTAGGAAGCCCCTCAACGGCCATCTCTACTCATCCAAACATTTGCAAGCTATAATCGATCGCCACTCAGCTTGTTCTTGGAGATATGCCTAAAGGAATTCCTCCGTATGAGGGATCAAGTATGCGCTTAGTCCCAAGTGGGAGCCAACCACCTAACATCAGGCCTACAGCATCCACATACAAAAGAGTGAGATAGAAAAAATGTTGAAGAGGATGCTAGAGTGTGAATCATTAGGCATAGCCAAAGTGCTTACTCCTCACCGGTGGTGATGGTACGTAAGAAGGATGATACTTGGCGCATGTGTCCAGATTATAGAGTGCCCAACATGTACACCATTAAAGATAAGTTTCCAATTCCAGTCATTGATGATTTGCTAGATGAATTAAATGGAGCTATGTTTTTTACCAAGTTAGATCTTAGATCTGGTTATCACCAAATTTGGATTAAGGAGGAGGATATTTGTAAGACAACATTTCGGACTCATGAGGGTCATTATGAATTTTTGGTGATGTCATTTGGTCTTACCAATGCACCATCTACATTCCAAAGTTTGATGAATTCCATTTTTAAGAAGTTCTTGAGAAAGTTTGTATTAGTATTCTTTGATGATATATTGATTTACAACAAGACTTGGGAAGAACATTTGCAACATGTGGACCAAGCATTACAAATACTTGAAGATCATAAACTCTATGCTAAGCCATCCAAGTGTGCTTTTGGTCTTACAGAGGTGGAGCATTTGGGACACATAGTTTCACATGAAGGAGTAAAGGTGGACCCTAACAAAATTAAGGCTATCATGGAATGGCCTATTCCAAAAACCATTAAGAAACTGAGAGGATTCTTAGGATTGACAGGGTACTATAGAAGATTTGTGAAGAATTATGGTAGTATAGCAGCACCTCTCACCACTCTATTGAAGAAGGATTCTTTTCATTGGAACGAGTGTGCCAATACAACATTTGAGAGATTGAAGGAGGCTATGTGTACAATTCCAGTACTTGCCACTCCTGACTTCACCAAGGAATTCATTGTGGAATGTGATGCTTCTGGAAATGGGATAGGAGCAGTGCTTATGCAAGAAGGTCGACCAATTGCTTTTGAGAGTCGTCAATTAAAAGGTAAGAATCTACTCAAACCTATTTATGAGAAGGAAATGCTAGCAATACTCCATGCAGTGAAACAATGGCGGCCTTATCTATTGGGTAGATATTTCAAGGTTAAGACAGATCATGATAGCCTAAAATATTTTTTGGAACAACTACTATCTTCTGAAGAGCAACAAAAATGGGTCACTAAGATGTTAGGATATGACTTTGAGATTAAGCATAAGAAAGGAAAATAAAATAATATTGTCGCAGATGCACCGCTGGCGAAGTTGACAGGCATGAAGCCTTATTGTGTGCCTCCCTTTCTTCAATATTACAAGCAATTTGGTGGAGGAAGCCAGCGTGAGTGGAAAAATGATGTTGCAACAAGTAATCTCATCGAACAATTAAAAAGTGATCCTAGTAGTTCATATAAGTTTTGTTGGAAGGGAGATACTCTTTTGGTATAAAGAGTGTTTGTATCTCTGCAAGAATTCCACTCTTAAACACAAGATTCTCACAGAGTTGCATGAGTCTCCAATGGGTGGTCATTCAGGATTTTTGAAGACATATCATCGAGTCAAGCAACATTTCTTTTGGGAGGGGCTAAAGGGTGATGTTCCAAAATTTGTGGCTGAATGTTTGGTGTGTCAAAGGTATAAAGGGGAGACAATTAAGACACTAGCTCTCTTGGTAACCCCCATTTATTCCTAGCTGGCCAAGTAGCATATATATCCATGGACTTCACTGCTGTGGCTCTTCCCAAATCTAAAGGTCATAATGTCATCATGGGTGGTTGATCGCTCACCAACATGTGCACATTCTCATTGCATTAGCACATCCTTTTACAGCAAGTGCAAGCATAAAGCTTTTTGGAGAATATCCAAAAGCTACATACACCTAAAGTTATTGTTAGTGATCGTGATTCCTTTATCTCACTAGTCAGTTTCTTTGGAAAGATTTATTCTCATGTTTGGGTACTAATTTTAGCTCTTCATACCACCTCCTTTCAAATGGGAAAATAGGAGGTTGTTAATAAGCGTTTGAAGGATATCTAATGCTATTTCACTTTAGAGAAATAGTCCCAGTGGGTAGATTGGCTACCACTTGTGGAATGGTGGTATAACACTTCTTTTCATAGCTCATCAAAATGTCTCCATTTTTGGCACTTTATGGATATCATCCTCCTTCCATCACATCATCAATTAAGGTGTCCCCAAGAGTTCAGGCAGTAGAAGACCACTTGCTTCATCAACAACAAGTACTTTCAGGACTCAAGGAGAATTTAGCCATGGCACAAAATCGAATGAAACAATAGGCAGACCAACATCGTAGTGAAAGAAGTTTTGAAGTTGGGGATTGGGTCTTCTTGCGACTACAGCCTTATAAGCAAATCTCACTAAAGCAGCAAAGAAAGAATAATAAGTTGTCACCAAAGTATTATGGTCCATACCAAATCATGCAGAAGATTGGTAGTGTTGCCTACAAGCTTGAGTTGCCACCTACAACAAAGATACATCCAGTTTTTCATGTTTCCTGTTTGAAGAAGGTAATTGGTCATAATATTCCCACTCAAACAACACTTCCCGAGCTAGATGAAGAAGGGAGAATCATTTTGGAACCAGAGTGCATTCGTCAAACATGCACAAAGAAGCTGAGGAATAGAACTATCACTGAGTATCTCATCCAATGGAAGAATTTACCAGTTGAAGATGCCACATGGGAAGACGAGGAGTTCATTCAAAAGTTTCCAAACTTGATTAGCATTGAGGACAATGCTTCTTTGAAGAAGGGGGCATGCTACCTTAATATTATTGTACATCAGTTATGAATAGTCTTTTGTATTATCTTAACTCTCTATTAAGTCATATTATCATTAGTATATTGTTATTTAGTTGTTTAGGTCGGCCTAAGTCTTATATAGGTGTGTCTAAGTCGGCCTAAGTGATATCCTTGGCATAAATAGGTATATATAGGAGGTTGTGAGTCTTATTTCATCATCAAGTTGTGAAGTGTGTTCTCATTAGAGATATTTGGAGGTTTTCCCCCTCAAAGTGGCTTATTATTCTTAGTTATTATCAAGCATTTGCAGCATATTTCATATCATATTCTTCTATTGTGCAAGTTATTTCATAACAATGGGTGTACCTATGTAATTGAGGTAGACTTAAACTGTGTGTTTCCTACTTAAGCAATCTATCCACAATGGAAATTGATAGTGGAAAGATGTAATCGTGTAAATTGTATAAGCAATATCAAGGTGAAATCTAATATGTTCAATTAAAAGATGTAAGGTTTTAAATTTTTTTTTGATAAAATTAACTAATGAAATGGGTAGGACCAGTGCTTTGTTGGGTAAACCGAGTCAAATGAAGATCTAGGATAAATGACTTGTATTGGCTGTAATTCAAACTATTTGGCACACTTATGTTTGTTTATAACTTGTATAAATGTGTAGGAAAGTGACTGAAAAACTCTACTTCTGGATCCAACTGACACAATCGGGTTACTTATGATTTATTAAAAGGATTTTAATATTTACTTGAAAGAACCAATTGAATAAATCACACAAAAACAACAGATAATACCAAATTGGAGACTGAATGGCAGTCCTAGTTATATGATTCTTCTTACTAATCCAAATAACACTTCTAGATTATTCTGATTGATTAGAAGGGTTTTAATTCTTCAAAAGAAACCAATTAAATCACATCACACAAGAACAACAAGTGTGCTTTGATAAACTGAACATATCTTTGATACACCAATTTAAATAACAAGGAAATATTATGTTGGAGACAACCAAATAACTGAATATATATTATACCAATATGAAGCCACAAAATCAGATATCTTTCATTGATCTCCTCAAAATTATGCTTGCAACATAGTCTTTTGATATGTAAACATCATGGAAGCTTTCTACTATCTATCTATCCCTATTCTCCTATATCTTACATATGGTCTTGGTCTCTCTTATATATATGAGAGGCAACAAGCTTTAGATGGTTTATAACATTTCAAAATTCCTTTTCATAAAGTTTGTTAGACATAACTAAAACATGAATTAAAGAGATAATTAAACACATTTTCTCGCTTGGTCAATCTCCATAGAAGTACCTGTGGTCATTGAAGACCCATTCAAGATATTTCCTTTCTGTGATGTACATAATCAATCTTCTTCAGAGCCCAAGTATTTTTCTTGCCAATTATTAATTGTCAGGTTACTTGGCTATTTGAATTCTTGTGTAGCTACGAAGTGTAAGGTGAATCTTCCATCTTTTATCCAAGAGGTTTCTGACATCCACCATGAACTTTGTATATCCATTGTCTAGCATGACGATCCCATTGAGCAAAGTATGGAACTTGTTGAGATTGATTTCCCTCTCATCTTGTATATGTGCCAAGCATTTAGGAATCATCTGATCAAATTATTCTCTCCATTCATTTATACCTTTTAATTGATTTTCATCTTTGAGGATTGATGGGATAAAGATGTATTTGATGGAGTCAAAGGTACTCCTACTTTCCACTTTCTTCATTATATCCACCAAATACTTATACTCATCAATCACACCTTTTACCATTTCTTGTGTAGGTTTGAGCTTTGATGAGGCATTTGGATCCCTGTGTGTAGCTTTGCATAAAGTGGTCAGTATGTGGAAGGTGGGTTGCCATCTCTTTTGGAGTTCTTCAAGGATGGAGGAGTTAGTGTTTATCTGTTCCAAAGCTTTAATCAGATTGCTAAAGTTTTCATGTACTCCATTTATCTTCTCCTTTAATATCCTAACTCTATGCTCTAATATCCTCCTCAGAGTCTCTATGATATAATGCTTGACATCATCCATGTTATGCTTATTAAACTTATCAATTTCATCTCTCATTTGTTGTATTTGTGGATCCTCTGCCTAGATAGGTGGGTGATAGACAATTAATTCATCTCCTCTCATTGTGGTGGCTTGTTGCAACTGTTGTTTTAGCTTTACATTTTTAATAAATGACTTGTTCACCTCATCATTCGATAATTTCAATCTCTACTCATATTCATTAATCTTTTTCTCCATATTTTCTACTACATCCTTCGTGAACATTGCAGAATGCATGGTCATAGTGGTAGCTTCTATAGGAATTATGTCTCTCATTGTTCTAACCATAGTTGACCAACTCAATTCATGTACTACATCCAAGAGTCGAGGCTTCCTTGTATTTTTCTATTTTTTCCACAGAGAAAGTGTTTGGGTAGTAGGATTATACCCTATTCTTGAGACACCATCTTATGAATCAAATTATGCTACCAAAATGGGGTCATCCTATGCTCTAATTTGATCTAGAAGAAACATTTTAGACAGCTCCATCCCTGGTATAATTAGCATATCACTTTTCAATACCATTTCTCTCGCTTCCTGGGGGTGAAATTAATGTTATCAACACTTAACTCTACAAATGTTTGAGCCTGGATCTCAGCTTGCTTTGACTCATTAGCTCCAATAAGATTGATTTTCAACCTTTCATTGAATTGTTTCATTTTCATTTTAATCCAAAAAACCTTAAATTCATTGGTGTGGATAAAATTATCATCTTACATGAATCTTAGAGAGGTCACTACCCTCTCATCTTCTTGAATTTCATTAGCTCCTTCCTCTAAAATCCTGATCTTAGGATCATGAGGCTTTTGAATTCTTTGTTGTTCTACTACCTCCTTTATTTAAGTCAGATCTAGGACTACTTCTTTTTCTTCATCATCACTTGAGTCATATCCAACCAATGGCTCAATCTTTTGTCTTTTAGCTTGTGGTTCGTGAGTAGGAGATGGAGGGGATGGAGATGTAGGTGATGGGGGTGGTGTCTGTGATGTGGATGCTTCATGTGGTGGTTGGTGATGTGTGGGAAGTGGGATTACCCCATCATCTTGGGCCATTTTGTACAATTCATCAAACTTATTAAGGATCATTTGCATCCTTTTCAGAAGGTTGGATTCATTTGCAAAAAACCCTTTGAAACTCATATCCTTCTTCTTCTTCTTATTCTCCCACTTCATCATTGTTATCCACCTTTTTCTGGTGTGCATTACATTAGTAAAATACACCATATTTCTTATAACATCCACCTTAGGGTAAAACTCATGTGAGATGGCCCTCTTTATCAACAAGGTTCTTATGATCATGTTGATATGACCCTCTAGGTCACACACTCTCTCTTTTCTAGATTTGAGGGGATAGCTAACCCTCATAAACCTTTGTAGTTCATCTAGCATATCAAACCCAATGGCCAACTCTTCAAATATAGTCAAGTTAGGCAAAAATGTACCTTTCCTTTGATTTCTCATCAAATCATGCTCCATCCAAAGCGTATGCGACATAAACTCTAGAAAACATACCCTTGTAGGTGCAAACTTAGGAAAAATATGTGGTGCTTGGTCGCATCCATATACTCTAATAATTGTGTGTTGAGGCATAAAAAACCAGTCAACATAGTTATGGGTATAGCCCTGGTCTAGCCTATACTATACAGGCCTCATCACTTTCATCAATGATTCAAGCAATCTTGGTGTTGGGTAACCAAGGGAAACTATCAGTCTAACAAAAAAATCATCTCGAAACACTACAAAATCACACTCTGTACATCTGCTATCCAATATGTAACACCAATTTTGCACACGGAGTCTTACTCCAGTTTCCTATGTACAAAATTTCATTCTTTCAGTCCAATTCATTTCATTATGACACAGGATTAAGTGACACAATAAAGAATATTTCCTAAAAGTAATGGGATCCTTAGCTTCCCTAACTTGCAACAAACCCTCATGTATTTGTTCCTCAATTATAGATGCAAAATAAAACTCTATATTTGACTCAAAATGTTGAATTATCATGGCCATTCTCATCAATCCCATTGATATATGTTCCTCTGCATCTATCCCCAAGACTTGACACAATGCATAATAAGTTTTTTTGAAATAAACTTAAGATCCTGAGACTTGGAAAGTTTCCATTTTAGAGGAAGGGAAGGGGAGTTTTCTGTTATCATCACCCCTCTTCATATGTAGGGGGAGCTCATCACTTTGGTATGTTCTTCTCAGCCTCTTATACTCCTACTTCATTTTAACTAAATTCACCTTTGTTACAGCTTGTTTATTCAGCTTGAAACACTTTATAATGGCATCTCTTGTGACATCAACTAAGCACACACCATTTGGAATCCTAACAATTTTGGTTGGGGCATGGTAGCTATGGGAAAGGGCTTTAATTAGCTCAATGTCAATGAAAAAATTAGGGACAATCAATTTAGCCAAATCTAGGGTCCACGGGTTTGATGTCGGAACCTTATTGTTCCTATTTCAATAGAAGTACCAACAAAGGTTCCAACCCGACTGAGGTATAATGGGGTCTATACAGCCTTGAGCTAAGTCTCTAAAAACCTTTTTAGGTCCTTTTTCTACTAAACTAGGCAACAAGGAAAGCAATGGGGATTGCAAGGAGGGTTTATTGGTTTTGGTTTCACCCCTTTTAACTCCTACTTCAGTATTTTTTGTTGCCATTTTATGAAATTCATAGAGAATGATGAGCAAAGCTTACCCGGGGATAAGACTCATTTTGAAGAATTCCCTTTACTCCCACAATCTAAGCTCATTTGCAACTTGGTTTCAACTGTTATGAGTGAAAGATCTCAACTTGTTTCGTATATTTCAACACCAAGATACATTTACTTCTAGTTCATAAATTCACACAATTCAAATCTTTGTGTCAAGCTCAATTTTGTGTTTTGATGTTGACTGATGTGATTGGTGTGTTTTAAATGACCCAATGGCTTAGTTACCGCACTACCTCATGTCACTTTATGCCCCCTATAGTATTGCAGTGCATCTTTAGTACCTTTCTTCAATGTACCGCTCTATCGTGGGTTGTGTCTCGACCCCCTCGAGGTATAGTGGTATAGTGTGGAGGGTGCAGTATATGGTAGTGGCTCCTCTCACCATCCTACCACGAGTTGTTTGGTGATGAACTATGGTAGAGAGGTATGGTATGGGTGTTATGAGGGGTGGCTAATGTGATAGCGGTATTGCGGTAAAGGGTAAAAATGACTTTGTGAATAGCGATAATGTGATTTATTATGAAAATAAGAGTGGGAATTTTGGATTTTAATTGACAAAATACTTAGAATTTTTATGAAAATTTTGGTTTCAACAAAAACCTTGAAGCTTTATGAAAAAAATTCAAACATAATCCAAAAAACCCTTAACTCCTGCCACCATAAGATTCAATACATTTTAGAACATAAACTCTCAGTATAGAATCATACTGTAGCCTGTAGCAGCAGAATTATGCAAGAAATTGTAGAAAATAAAGTTTCTCTATTGCTTCAACACCAAAAATATTCAACCGAACCTTTCCATGAAGTTTTAAAATCTCATTTAAACTTGTACCATCAAGACTCATCGATTCCAACCACCTTTTGAACTACCTAACTATTGTACTCCCTAAAACAACAAGATTTAGAAAATTGCTAATGCAATATTTACATCTTTGACACAAAACTTGACAACTTTATCCTAACTGATCCCTAGATGAGTTAAAACATTGAAAAGGGTCTATTATTACCTTATTACATCAACAAAAGACTCAAAGCGAAAAATCCCCACATTAGACCAAAATTTTCAACATTGATTAGGTGCCCTTGCACCATACACCCGGACATAAAAAAGACTCAAGTCCCTTTGAGAACTATACTGCATTGAAAACCTTGCTTGATGACATTATTTATTTGATCTCCAAATGCCTCTCCATCTGGTAGCCCTTTACATGTGATCAAATACTGGAAAGTAGCATTTGTCTTTACATTGGTGAAATCTTTAGCATCTGCTCCAACTTGAATGACCCACTTGAGAAATGTGCTTTGTCTCCATCTATAACTGATGTTGAACCTACTTTTATACCTAAAAATATACCCTTTCCATCCTTGTTATGAACCATTTTCTTCTTTACCTTTTCTACATTCTTGAACACACTCATATGTCCTTTCCATTCACCTTGAATCATTCCACCCTTTCGCTTCATATCTTCTCTCAGATTCTCTACCCCTAGAACCTCTATTTTATTAGGTTTACAAACCTTAGATTTACCAACCTTTAGATGACCATTAGCCTCTTGTGCAAAAAATGAATGAAACACTTCACTTACCATCATAGCAAGATGCTTTTTAAGCCAATCTTGAATTCCAAAACCAATTCATCCTTGACCTTCTCCATATTAGGTTTTGACACCAACTCATCATCTTTTCCCTCCAACATCGAATCATTTTCCAAACCTGTTGTCTTAGCATCTTCATTTTTAGTGGTGGCTGCAAACTCCTCATGTTTTTTCTTCCTCAAGCCTTATAAACTCTTTCTTGCCTAACATTATCACCTTAGCTACCTTACCTTGTCCTTTATCATCTTCTACCAATGTAGTTAATGTAAAAGTGATTCCATCTTTCTCAATTTCATAAGTATTGTTCCTACCATCATATATTGCATGTCTATCAAACTGCCATGGTCTTCCTAGCAATAAGTGGCCCACTTCCATAGGCAACACATCACAAAGATTTTTTTCCTTATATCCACCAATATTAAACTCAACCCAAGCTGGCTCATTCACCAATATAGATTGGATTTCATTCAACCAATACACTTTATAAGGTGTTTCATGTGGTATCTTTTCCAGCTTAAGTTTATCAACCATTTCAATAGAAACCATGTTATCAATTTTTCCAGAGTCTATTACAACTTTACATACATTTCCATTATATTTGCAAGTTGTCCTGAATAGTGTTCTCCTTTATTGTGGCTCCTCCTTTGATGCCTTGAGGAGTGTTTTTCTAACCATTAAGGATTCTCCAACTTCCAGAGCAGCAAGCTAATTAGGAGTGTTAACATTCACAATCTTCCTCTTGAACCAACTGAACTCTCTTATCACCACCAGTTGAAGTAGAAGCTTGTTTCTTTGGACACTTCCATGGTTGATGGCCAAACTGATTGCAATTATAACATCTTCCTAAAAATGTTCTTGAACCTTTACCTTGTCCACCAAATCTTCCTCTAAAGCCTCTAAATCCACCTCTTTGATCAACAACTTGGTCTTTGCTTTTACTTGCATCTTCTTAGTCCTCATAGGACTGCCTTAAACCTCTTCCTTTACTAGTGTTGCCTCTGCCTCTTCCTTGTCTTTCTTTCCTTCTTTTTAACTTCTCTTCTACCCTAGTAGCCAACTAAAAACATTCTTCAGCCATCCTAGGAGTAGCAAAACTCAGTTCATCCTGAATTTGGAATCTCAAACCATTCATATACCTTGCTATCTTCTTATTTTCCTCTTCAACATGACCAACTCTAATGCTCAACTTGTGAAATTCTTTAGTGTAGGCCATGATATCCTTTTCCTTATTCTTTAAGTTTTACAACTTCTTAAAATTTTGTATTGCATGATCACCTAACAAGAATTGGCTCTTAATCTTTAACGCCATCCTATCCCATGAATTGTTTTTTGTTTTTCCCTTTTTCACTCTTTCCTCTTGAACATAGTTCCACCAGGTTAGAGCAGGGCCTTTCAACTTAGTCTTAACAAACTTTACCTTTTGATCATCTGCAACCTCCTTGTACTCAAAGTAGTTGTCCACTACATCTATCCAATCCAACACTTCTTCTTCATCCAACTTTCCATTATACATTGGAAAAATTATTTTCACCTCAGAAGCATCTCCTCTGACAGACTTCAGCATCTTAATCATCCTTCTTTCATCAGGGTCCAAATAATCATCACCTTGGACTCTTCTTGGAGAGTTTTTATTCTCACCCTCTTCCTCTTCTTCTCGATCACTTTCCTCTTCAGTGGCCTTTCCTCTCCTTTGATTTGTTTCCAATGTTGTAAGTCTGGCTAATACTATTTCTTGAGACTCTTTCATCATCCTAATTTCCCTAGCAATAACTCCACTTCCTTTAGGAGGCATCTTGTCCTTTCAATTTGCAACTTTTCTTTATTCAAACTTCAACCTTTCTCCCTTGAAATGATCAAAATCTATGCTCTGATACCAATTGATGTAGAGCAAGGAGGATATCTTTAGAAAATCACAATTCAATCAAATTTAAACAATCCTTCATCCCTTCAAAGCCTAACTTGGCACTTGTTTCACAATTCCTTCATGTAGCCTTGTAACATTCCAAATAGAGAAAATTGAGCATATCTTTCAAAAGACATTCCAAACCCAAAAAAGTATTGACATTTCAGCTACCCTTTATGGCCCTCTTAAACATATCCAATTTTTGCAAACACTTTTTTTGGAACTTCACCTTCCTATTTTGACTGCTTTGTTAAAAAGTGGCTCAATTAGCCCTATTTTACAAAGAAACTACAAACCAAACACCCTATCAACCACAAAAATCTATTCCATGACCTCAACCAGGTCACAAATAGTCAAAAATATAACTTTTTCCAACTAAAACACTTTCAAGTTTACCAAATCAAAAAATAATTATTTAGGCCTATTTAGGCTTGTACACAAGAGGGTTTATTGAATCTCTATTCTCCAGGCCACAAACAACTTCACAAATTCCTCAACCAAATCACTTTGGTTCTGCACATGCTTCCTACACCAACTCCCATCCTTTATCAATGCATTTTAATCAAACTCCCACTCTTAGCCATCAATTTAAGTCTAAAACCCATGAAATTTCAACTAGGGAAACCTGAAAAAGTCATCAAACCCTATTACCTACTCTTGAAGCCTACATTAACATTAATCCCTACCTAAATTCACCCATTCCACTAATTTTCAAGCAATTCTACTAGTGGAATGGGTCATCAATGCATTTTAAATACTTTCAAACCCTCCAAATAGGGTTTTCAGACCATTGACAGTAAAATGGCTATAAAACCCTTGAAGCTTTATGAAAACAATTCAAACAAAAGAAAAAACACCCTTAACTCCTACCACCATAAGATTCAATATATTTTAGAAGATAAACTCTCAGTACAGAACCGTACTATAGCCTGTAGTAGAAAAATTATGTAAGAAATTGCAGAAAATGAAGTTTCTTTATTGCTTCAACACCAAAAATCTTCAACCGAACCATTCCATGAAGTTTTTAAAGCATATTTAAACTTTTACCATCAATTCTCATCAGTTCCAACCACCTTTTGAACTACTTGACTGTTGGACTCCCTAAAACGACAAGATTTGAAAAATTGCTAATGCAATATTTACATCTTTGACACAAAACTTGACAACTTTATCCTAACCAACCCATAGATGACTTAAAACATTGGAAATAGTGTATTATGACCTTATTACATAAAAAGAAGACTCAAAACACAAAATCCACATACTAGACCAAAATTTGCAACATTGATTAGGTGCCCCTGCACCACACTCCATAATAAGTGTATGTTGTCTTTAGCACAACTCATTGCCTTACCCACTATAGAGCAACTAGGGAGCTCATTACATGAAAAAATCCAATCTAAGGTCCTGTTATGTGTCACCCAAAATTTTATGCTATGTTCTAATCTTTGGATTGAAATAGGGCTTGTCAATGGTGCTCTTGGACAAGTCAAAAAAATTGTGTACAAGGAGAGTGAAAAATCACCCAACTCCCCTTGTTTGTTGTTGTTCAATTCAAACATTACATAGGGCCTGCCAAAGATCCAAACAATCCAAAACATGTCCCTGTCACCCCGTTGAGTCATGGTGATTGACACAAAATCCCACTTAAAATGGCATGGGCCTTAACCATCCACAAATCATAGGGCCTTACACTTGAAAGGGCCACCATTGAAATTGAGAACATTGACCCATCAAGGGTTGAAATTCACAGATATTTCAAGAGTCCCTCAACTTGGAGCTCTTTGTATCCACCCTACATTCACATTCCAAAGATACACACACATGCATATTTTGAGTTGCATATTTTTTCATGATTGTCTTGTTCAATATTCCTAGCAAATAGTGTTTTGTCCACAAAGCTCAAAATACAGACAAGTGGTCTACTAGCATCATATGCCTGGAATCTACAGAAAGAAGAAGGTTTCAATTTTTTTTACTAAAGCTATTGTTTGTACAAGTCTTACAAACTTAATGGATTTATGAACAATTGGCATAATCGTTATATGAGCATTTGGAATCACTTTCATTGGAGTTCTCCCCTGTAATTTCGGTTCACAATGGTAAATCCTTATACCTTCTCTTTATTTCCTTGTTTCTCTCCATTCCTCTCTAATTTAGAGATCATTGCAACTTCCATTAAATTTTACCACATCGTCTTGTTGAAGTAATGTGTTCAAGCTCGCAAAAAAATTTCCAACCTATACAAAACTACAATTTTTTTAACAAAAACTTCAAGGTATTTCATGTATTCATAGTTATTCAAAACACCATCCATCCCATTTTATTTGGCATGGATTTCACAATAATAAATAATTTTCAAAATAAAACCAATGGAGGGGTTATTTCAAGTTGACCTGCATCTTAGAAAATTGGCTTTACGCAAAAAAATATTTTTTTTTCAAACTTTATTTTATAAATTTAGAAATCTTTTGGTAGCTATATTTTCTGTTAAAAACCAACAATATTTCCTTTTCATCACTATTCATTGTAACTAAGGTTTTATAGGATCTACTCACATTGACAAACATAGTCATAATCACTCTTTTAACTCAAAATGCCTTGTAATAGAAATTTATTTCCATATCATGCACCCATACAACATGCTAAGTAGGATATGACTTATACTGTCTTTTCTTTTATGTTTCTCTTCAAATGATAAATTCATATTGTATTTATACCACATTATTAAGTTTTCTATATCAACTTAGCTTTAAATTTATGTTTTAAACTTTCCTCATATTTATTTTAAATCTTCCCTTTATATGTAGGTACAATTTTTGTCTCAAGGAATTATGCTAGAAAAGTTTCAATTGGAAACAAGAAAATTATGTACAAAATACTATCCATGCCAGAAAACTCTCAGCTCGAAACAAGAAATTTAGTTACAAAAAACTATCCACTGAAGGAATTTAGTTCAAATCCTTCATAAATAAGATCCATTATTATGATATAAGGCCAAACCATTTTTTACAAGAATTTACTATGTTTTGTTATTTTCAACAAAAAAAATTCAATTTTACAACTTTCTTCATTTCCTTTTATATAAAAATATTATGTATTCTATTTAGTTGTAAAATCCAAAATACATTAAGTCATATGTCTTACAATTCTCACTGGTATACCACATTTTTCCCTCTTATACCTTCCACACATCTTCGATGTACCCATTGCACATGAAGGTGTGATTGCTAGTTAATATTATGTCATGAATATGAACTTATCCCCTATGTTTTAGAAAATAAATCATTGTGCATATTATAATATTATATTTTTTATATATGTATTCTCCATCCAATACAAATGTAAACAAACAAATCACGTTAAAGCTTCCTACTAAAAACCATATTTTGTTAAAAATTTGAGCTGCATGGTGTTCATCAACAATGTAGTCTACCCTTTTCATAGACATTTGTTAATGAGACCATTTCACATCTGGCTGATCTCAAGGTACATATCCCTCAGAATCGTTGCTTGAGGAAATTACTATACTTCTTCCAATGAAAGAACTCTAGGGTCCCTAAAAATGAATGTCGGACTGACATTTCCTTATAAAAGCATATCCCTGGAAAGTGATAATGACTCAAAATTTTTTGGTGAAATTGGAAGGTAGATTGTTGTACATAGCTTCCATCTTCATCTTCCTCTTCACATAACTAATCTGAGAAAGTGCATCACTAAATGTTTCGGTGTCACTCAACCAGACAAAATTGTCGTAGTTGGTTCTCCCTATGGTTCTAACGATGGCTTCTATTTCCTTCTTGGTCTCGAGGTAATGCTCGTTTTCGATTATTGACTTTCAAGCCATTAATTTGAGACGCACCATCCTAGCACAAGAATTCACAACATTAGATAACATTGGATGGAAAGATTGATGAGCTCATAGGTTCTAGAGCTAAACCTAGTAGCTTTGATACCACATGTAATATGCCAAACAATCACTTGAAGTAAAGTTCCTAAGTTTTTACTATGCAAGTAAAATAAACTATGTAACAAACCATTGCAATAAAAATTCTTCCTTTCTTTATTGAAAATATATGAACAAATATGCTTTACAACATTCAATAAGGATTTATATTCCATTACAATATTACACAAAGTACAATATTTCGTGAAAGTACAAAACTACATACATAGATCCTTCGAGATTCATAGCATAAGATATAGGTGGTCGAAGAATCCACCTTTCAAAACCTTGGTCCTCTGTCGCCTACTGAGGAGAAGAATCATCACTCAAGAAATTTTCTGCCAACCACGAACTCATTTGTGGTCCTTCACACATCTATCAATGATAGATGGCCCTTCCCTTCATTGAAGGTATTGGTTGGGTATCCTCGTACAACATACCATTCTAAGCTAAGTTTGGTTCCCTACATGACTAGGATTTATAACCTACGCTAGGTACCCTTCATGCATTTAAATAGAAATGGTGAACTGATAGTGGAGTCTCAAAAATATCACTATCTACAGTGGAGTCTCAAAAAATCACACTACTTTGGCTAAAGTATTCTCACTCAGTACTTCGAGTGAAGGTCTAGCATTCACTTACACTATAGCAAGCTCATTTTGACTTAAGGCCATTATATCTATGCTTAGGAAATCCCTCTCCGTTGTGCACTTTTACACACATGCCCCACCAGAGGTAGGGACCCCCTCTTTGATTGCTTCCATTCTTGCTTTGTTGTAGGTTTCACCCTTCTCCCCTTAAGAGATGGGTTCCTTTTAATTTTGGATTTTGGATTCACTTGGAGTGATTAATGATTTATCAACACTTAGGGTGTGTTGTTAGCAACATTTTGATCTCAGGGCATCCATAAAATCTCTTGCCTTTACTTGAGATTTATCTAACAGGTGAAATTTGCTAAGTCTAGGGGGTCTTTGGGGATTTCACCCTGGCTTGGATTCCCCAAATGATGGGTCATCTCAGGAAATCCGAGGTGGCCCAAAATTCCTAACGTCCAATTCTTTGGAGAATCTGGCCTTGCTCGGATACTCCAAATCCACCTCACGGTTGCATTTCTGAGCCCTTAAACATCACTCCATCGTGCTGACGAAAAGAGGGTAGATATGTGCATTTAATGCAGCTTTGGATGATTATTTAAGGGGGTATTTAAAGTTCATTGTTATCATTTGAGCTCTTCAAACTAGTGGCATTCAAACGCCTACTAATCTGGTGATTATATTTGGTGCTCACAACTCCACTAGTGGCTTCTGATTTTCAGTTGAAGGTGAACCCGACCGCTCATTTCATAGTTTGCACGTGTCAAAGGTAGGGTTTTCTCTCCTTGCTTTGTGATTTCATGGCGTGCCCTATCTTAGCTCCATATGGTGATTTGCTAACAACTCCTTTGATTTATCTAATTTTAATGGGGTAATGTGATTATGAGTGAGTTCTTCCTTCGATTGCAAATGTTTTAATGTGCTTTGTGGGGAGAGTTTTGGTCGTTTGATCGATTCTTGGTGATGTGATGGTTGTTTCATTTGTATTAGGGTTGGATCCTTTCTTTGTTACCATCCTCACCCCCCTAGGATTTCGTTTCTCATGTGGTTTGGTGTGCGAAAGAGAATGTTGTATCGAGATCCCTGCAAGTTACAATCTTGGTTGATGGACCAAAGTAATTATATGGTGGTGCATGTATTGTGTGGGAATTAGTTTTTCCCATGCCCTAGCTCATTTTCCCTAGTTAACTCAAATCTTGAAAATCATTCCAGAGTAACAGGGTTCTTAATGCAAACTTTAAATCAATTTCACTGAGTATGGTAGTTGGTTTTGAATCGTGTCGAGAAAAAATGAATTCTTAAGGCAAGAGATGTAGAGCTAGAGCTTTGAAACCTCGAAAATGATGAGGAAATCATTTGAGTTTTGTGTGAGATAGGGAGGTCAAATGAAAACACAAAAATTTTGGCTCACTTCGGGGAATCTGAGGCACCTCAGATTTTCAAAAGGACAATCCTTCAGAGAATTTGATGCCTCAAGGATTTTTTGAATCCTTCTACCACCTTAACTCCTAGGGATTGGCTTAGCTTCCCTTCTATCCCCTTCCAAGTTTGAGGTCGAAACTCGAGTTGGAGTCGAGGGCTGTTGAGATTGGCTCAGGAATTATTTTACGGGATACACCTATATGTGGGGATTCCATCATGCATTGCAGATTTCCTGAAGGAATTTCCTTCAAAAAACTCACCCCCCTCTAGATTTCTTGAATCTTTGTAAGTATGAAGGCCCGTAGAAATAACCATAGAACAACCAAGTATGGATGGATAATCCTTCAGTGAGTGTGAGGTAATTCTTAAATGTGAAAGAATGAAGATTGCATTCAATGTGGGTAAGGGTGGCAAGTCTTTTAGAAATTCCGCCTTGGCTCAGAATTTTTGAGTCCCAATCTTGTGGAGATTTTAGAGTCCCTTGAATTCCCTAAATCCATTCAACAAGATAAATCCCGAGAATAAATTCCCTCTCCTTGGTATCCAAGTTTTATTCTGATATGAAAGTGAAATGATTTAATTTTTACTAAGGAGAGAATTTCAAAGACATCTTGACATTCAGAGATTTTCCCTCACTGTGAAATCTCTAAAGGAATTTCCTTCAGAGAATTCACCCAACCCCAGATTCTCCAAATCCATGAAGGTGAGGAAACTCTAAAGATGACATAGAGATAGATGCATGATGAGACTCAAACGCAGACTTCAATGAACTTTTCAGAGATTTCTCTTGACCCCGAATAACCCAAACTTTGCTTCCCACAGAAAATATGCCTGGCCAAGGAATCTCTGACCCTTATTCCTATGAAAAATATGCACTAGGCCAAATTTTCTGAAAATACTTCACTACCTCAAATTCCCGAAATGCACTGGTTTGTGAACAATTATCTTGGATTCTTAAGATGAATAAAAGGCCAATTAATGTTCATTTTATCTATCTGCTTTCACTTATGAGTTCACTAATAATCAAGTCATGATGATTATCATGTTCTCTAACAGATGCAAGAAGAGCTGAGTCCCGAAAAGACTTCCAAGTCAAAGATTCCACATGCTCAAGAGGAAGGAAAAAGAAGAATAGATATAATGAAGTATGATTTCAAAGGAATATGGCTAGAATCTAGAATCTCCTTTGAGTGGTCCAAGATAGCTGACACTAATATGGGGCATGTGGATTATGATGATTTCTAGTAGAGAATGTTTGGAAATGTAGCTACCCAATTGGCACAAGTCATTACACACACAGGTTTGGCTTAGGCAATAGGGTTCCCACCCACATTATTGTGTCTCGAGCTAGTGCTAGAATGTGAAAATCACTATGATGCTGACAAGAGAATAATAGTGGTCCCACAAGGAAGAGTCATGGATGACTTGACTAAGGATTCCATTGCCGAAACATTCAATACTGCTTCCCATCACAAGCTTATCAAAGAGATCAACATCCTAGAAGTAGAAGAGTTATACACCAAGGATGTCTCTAGGGCTTCAGATATGATGAATAGTTCATGGATTGCCAAACCAAAACCTCACTATTCCAAACTCCTGAAGCAATTACATAGGAGTGATTTCAAGATGGAGTACCATGATATCATCACACTCGTAGGAAGAGTAATGGGATTGGAGGAGGAATTCTCCTTCAGGACTTGGATGTTTTATCCTATCACTCATATTGTGGGAGGAAATCATTACCATTGGGCAGGTATCTTGAGTGATAATTTGGACAAATAACTAAGGAGTGACCAAGACACCCATGTGTTCATGATGACATCTTATCTTGTCTACATGTTGGATAGTAAGAACAAGTACAGGGATCTGAGTTGTAGAGGGATTCTTGACAAACACAGGGTATGGAACATTTACCCTCAGCTAATTAGAAAGTATGGACAATGGTTCATACAATTTCAAAGGTTTTCCTACATCAGGGTATAGGGATCTCCTGTAGTTCCAATCAGATTTCCAAGGTATCCCATAAACAAACTCATCTTGTTGGAGATGACAAGGAAAATGGTTGCATTTGAGACAGTGCTATAGGACATGCATAGGAAAGTGATCACAGATGAATTCCCATTGAAGATTGGCACTCTTGAATCCTTCCCTAATCTCCAAAATGCATAGTATTCGGAGAAGGAGATGGCACAATATGAGTTGTATTCACATACCAAATGGGAAAAATTTGGCCCTTATGGTAAGGCACCAAAAAAGGCTAGCATAGAATATAGGCACCAAGATCACATTGAGGATTACCGAGCGAATTGCAGAGATGAATTTGAGGTGATAAAGAGGAAGTATTCCAGGCTGCCCTTGAAACTTATCAGGCTCTATAAGGTAGACCAAGTGTTGGATAAGGTTGATGAAGATGAAGGAGATCTGATAAAATACCATGACTATGAGCCATACAAAAATCAACCCCTACCATCAATGAATTGGTTAGAAGAGGAGGTGGTTGACCTTGATATGATAACTAAGCCTATGAAAGAGATACTCCAGACTGTGGGTCAAGCACAAGGTCATAGATTTGTAGGCGGATGGTTCCCAATTCACTTATGATTTGATGGGAAATATTGAATCCCATTCTGAGGATGATACTGCAGAGCCTTCACATGGGGAGGAACAAGGGGAACCAAGATCCCTATCATTGAAAAGGAGAACAAGAAGACTGAGAAAACTGAGAAGCAACCTCCACCAAAGAAAACTGAGAAGCAACCTCCACCAAAGACAAAGAAGACTTCTGGGGAAGCCATTGAGGAAGGAGAGAAGATTTTGCAACCTACTAGGAAGAGGAAGTTAGTGACCAAAGGACAAAAACTAACTAAGAAAGAAAAGACTTATGAGGCTTTAGCTACCCCTCCCAAGCTTGTCAAGATTGATAGCTTTAAGAAAAATCCACAGGTGTATGTGAGAAGGAATTCACCAAAGTAGAGGGTGTCTCCTATAGGGGAAGCAAGAGTTGGAGTTGAAAAGGAACATGCTGAAGAGACCCCTACTGATAATCCTGCAAAGGAAGTAGAAAAGACAATTGCGGGGGATAATTCACCTTCTCTATTCCCAATGCATGATGTACAAGGAGGTGAGGCTCCGAAAGAACATGAGAATTTAGGTGGAGAAGAGTTCTTGTTTGACAACCATGATGAGGAAAAATAGAGTGAGGAAGTATCTATGCCCAGGGATGGGAAATTAAGTAATTTGGAAAAGGAATTGGGATAGGGAAAAGAAATAAGCAGGGAGACCACCTCTGAGGTCATGGTGGAGATGCCTTGTTAGCCTCAAATTAGTGAGCATGTTGATGTACCACATTTAGAGGAGGAGCCTGAAGAAAAAGATGGTGGAGAAAGGGAGCAGAAAAACCAAGGGAAGGATGAGGAGAATATAGAATTACAAGGATGAATTGAGACCCACAGACTATAAGGTACAAACTATCAATTTGGGTCCAACCATAAAAGAGTAGGAGAAGGAAGACTTTCAAGAATCTTCTCGAGCAATAATGAGAAGATTAGACAAGGAGACTGGAGAAAAGGAGTTGTAGAAGAAATTGAGAGAGGTACATAGGTACATCCAACATCTGATTAAACCTCTACAAACCCAAAGTAGTGAAGGTTCCTCCTTTCTAGAAGGATTGTTGTGTAAGGAGTCATTTTTAGAAATTGAAAGGTTGAAAGCTTCTGCAAAGGATACACAAGAATAGTTGCAGTGTCAGTGACAGAGGGGATGGAATTATAAAAAAGGTGTTGTCATTTTATGAGAATTCATCTTTCCTCTCCAAGGATATTGCTTATTTTCTTGAAGACAACAAACAACCGTATGATGATATAGTAGTCAAGGAGTTGGAGAGAATCCTCACCATCCCTACAGAAACCCTGATTAAGGAAGGTCTCATCACCATGTAGGATACACACAATGCAATGGAGTGGGTAGAGGCTTTCAACTTCAAGAATGAGCTTAGAAAAAAGGAACCCAAGAAGTTTTCCAAGGCATAGGTCAAGGTGAAAGAATTCTTTGAAAACTACACTACCTTTCTGGAAACAGTTACAGGGAGGAAGAAATTCAGACAAAAGGACTTGAATGTGGAACAATTACAACAATGGTGGCATGAGGTATACTCCCCAAATGTAGAAGGTCCAGTTGTCAAGGAACAATTGGCAGATGTTTCTATTTACATGTCCTATCTGGATAGGTATCAAGGATTGTATGTTGATTGGGAGAAAGTATTAGCCAAGTATGAGGCAGAATTAAACTCAGCTAGGGCCAAAATTAATGTGATATCTACCCCAATTTAGGCTAACTTGGATCCAGTCTTGTCAAAAGGAAAAGAATTTTCTAGCAAAAATGGGGTAGGTAAAGGAGAGATAGATGACCCAGCATGATGGCCTAGGAGAATGTGCCATTAAATGCCAATTTTTCTTGTGAGACAGGTTGACGGTGCCTTGGATTTTGTGCCTAACAAGTATTTAATGCTAAAAGTTGACTTTGGAGGCTGACCTCCATTATTTTAATGTATATTTTGAACTTGAAAATTGGAAGGGAATTTTTGGCCGACCTACTTGGCCGCCCTAACTTGTAAACCCTAATTTGGGCCGCCCTAATTGTAATTTCTATAAAGAGGGGTTTCTCCCTCATTTGTTAAGGTTAGAAATTTTGGAAAAAGTGACAAAAATATTAGCTAAGGCATTAGAGAGCTCGATAATACCTGAGATACTTGGAAAACTTGAATTGTTGCAAATTTTTGGTGAAGCTAATACAAGAGAAGGCATTGTCATTTTGGTGATCTTCATTATATTATTCATTTGTGCATGGTTCTTGTGATTCTTGTATTTTATATTTAAATTTTGTTCTAAGTAAGTTATTCTTTAGATAATCTTAGATACATTGATGTTTCAGTTGTTTTCATGGTGAAAAATTTGAAGTGTTTGAGCAACCCTTGGCCATACTTTTAGTTGCTTGTTGAATGTGGGTAGCTGTGAAAAGTTAGCCTAGGCCTATATCTTATGTGCTTAGTTCAATTGTGAAGTTTTTGTTCATTTTAATGCTATATCTGGATTAATGTGTGAATGCTTTACAATCTGAAAACCTTAAATACCTTAGGAGATAACACTATTTATGTAATACTACAAGGTAATCTGGGTTTAGTAGAAATTGGTTTAAAGGGGTTGGTCCACTTTGAATGTTATGCTATTTTCATAGTTGATTCTAGTAGTTAGATTTATATTTCTCTAAAACCCTTATCTCTTTTGTCATTTCTTTTAAATATGGTTTATTTTAGGGTTTGTAAGCATCAATATACTGTCATATGTGATGAATTTAAAAATCTCCACATTTGTGTGTAAGGCCTTTTGTGGGAAACCAATATTTTCACATTATCTCTGAATTGTTTCACTGCATTTTCAAGACCTAAAATTAGAAACCTTGGGGTTATCTCTTGAGGCTTGTTGATAGATATTTACCTTTCAAGAGAGATAGGATATTATATTTTTTCTGAGTTGTGCAGAAAACACCATCAACAGATTGGTGCTAGAAGGAGGGATAATTCAACAAGCTGGAGTGATTTCTATCATCAATATCTCCTCAGAGATTCAGGAGACAAACTAGGTCTACATCACAAGGATATTTCCAAGAGTTAGAACCTCCTACCAGGTCAAGGAGGACCAAGAAAGGAGGAGCTTCATCATCCTCACCCATCTGGCCTTCATCATCTTCTTCATCTTTAGATTCTGAGTCAACCTCTACCAAACCCAAACCCACCGAACCTAATCCCTCACCCATTCAATATCCCCAAGTGTAGGAAAATTAACCACTCCCACCTCCACCACCACCAGTGGCCTTTTTGGAAAATAACCCTTCACCTTTGCTCTTAAACAACTACAATTTCATGCCCAAAAATCTAGAGCACTTCTGCTCCAAGTTTCATGTAGGTGATCCCAACAAAACAACTAAAGAGCACATCAAAATTTTCCAGACTGCCTTGAGGGATAGGGGAATGGTCCTTGAAGATGTTTCCTACATAATTTTTTCATATTCCTTGGGTTAAGAATATTTTTACTAGTATAATCACTTGCCAGCTGGTTTTGTAAGTAGTTGGGATGATCTGGAAAATTCCTTCTTACTTAAGTTCAAAATTCCCATTAGTGCCAATGAATTATATTTGCAATTCACTAGGGTTAAAATGGAATTCAATGAACCAATAGGGTCTTTTAATAACAGGTTCCATCATGCCTATACTATATTGCAAGAACCCTATGTTTTGGATGATTCCACAACAAGAGAAGTCTACTATGATGCATTGGATATCCTGACTTCTACTTTCCTCAAGTGGAAGCATAACTCCCCTGATAGTTTGTTGAATGCATACACAAAGGCAGTTAAGGAAAGTACATATTTAAGATAGCACTTGTCAAGACCTTTTCCATTATTAGGGCATACTACTCACCCAGGACAAGTCCAAGCCATAAATCAAGCAATAAGCAATCAAAATCCAATCATGAACCCAGTTCCACAATTTCCTATAGTTCCCCATCTGGGACCCCCTCTGAATCAAGCTTCTATTGTACCAAATTATCCACATAATGTGAGTCAAGCATACTTCCCTTAGCAACAAGCCAACATCCAAAGTTATCTATAGAACTCTAAGGTGTTAAATCAATTGTTGAACCAAGGTTCACATGTAGTCTATTTGTAGAATTCTATAAATTTTGGGTTTGCATCAAGCAATTCAAACAAAGAAAGATTGGATGAACTAACAAAACAAGTTAAGAAACTATCCACAAAACTAACCTACTTGAGGAACTAGAATAACCAATTACAAGCTACTCAATGAAGTATCCAATCTAACTATAATAGAGATAAGAGGGAGAATAGAGAGTCTGGTTACAACATAGATAATAGAGATTCTATACAAGGATATAATCAGGGTTATGATAGAGGCCAGTCATTAGGACATAACTTTGACAAAAGGAAACTGCTAAGGAAAAATAGGGCATGGAACACAAGGCTTAATGATGGGGGGGTTCCAACACCATTGGACCAACCCAACAATTCAGAAAAGACTACTAGCATAGTCCTCTTAGTAGAATTTGTTCTTACGAGATACTGCCGACTTCACAAAACAACCCAACATTCAGAGTTTGATTGTCCTGAGTTCCAAACTGCTGCATCAATATTCTAGATGGAGGTTCAAGATGTTATAGGAGGTCCCTCGTATGGTCAAGAAATAGTACCTTCAAACCTTACGACTCTTCGGTCTTGTTGTTGAACCATGCTCCTTTTCCAATTGGAGAAGAGAATGGACCTGAAGAAGAATCCTCAAAGGAAAGTGCAGAATCAAAACAAGTGTATAATGGGGATTCGATATCAGAGTTATTTGAAACTAATGGGGCTATTGATAATGATCCTTTAGACAAAGAAGAAAAAATAATTGATGAGGTACAAATGTTCCACCAGAGGAATAGGCCATATGAACTGAGAAATAGGCAGGACGGTGGGCCATTCACCACTTCTACTCCTAACAATTTCAACACTCATCCTGATCCTAATTCCAACAACAACCCTTCATACCCTCATGCACCAAGGAAATATTTCTCTAGAGGAGGGTCTTCAGATGCATCTAAGGGAGAAGTTTCCAAGGATCAACAAGGGATGTCATCAAGGAGCAGTCAATCTGATATGACTGTGTTCTAGATGGGAGAATATGTAGCAGAAGAACTGAAGAAAGTAAAGGTTAGTCTCTCAACTTTTGAACTGTTGAGAGTTCCATCTATTCAGAGTGTTGTATTAGGATCATTGAATGATCAATCATCCATGAAGTTCTCATAGGACTTTTTTGTCAAGAGGGTTGGTTTTACGAAACCCTTGGTTAAAGATACAACTGAAAAAACAAAGAATTCCCACTCAGCCTCAAGTCAAAATACTCAACAGACAAAGGAGCAATCACAAGCAAAAACAAAGGATAGGAGTAAAGAAAAGGAAAAGAGCCAAGTTGCTAATGTTGATTCATTGGTAATTTTGTTCCAAACCAAGAAGGATACTCCTCTCTTGATTTCCATTTGAATCTTTGGAAAAAATCTGCATAATTGTTTGTTGGATTTTGGTGCATCTACGAATGTGATTTCATTCTCTGTCTGCAAATCCCTAGGCATCACCCCTATTCCCTCTCAATGAAAAGTGACTCAATTAGCTAAAACTAAGGTGAGTTTTGTAGGGGAACAAAACATGATCCAGATGCAAGTAGCATTGGACCCAAGAGTGTAACAAGTTATTAACATCTAGGTGGATGATATACCTAATGCTTATAGAATGATCCTTGGTAGAGATTTCATTAGAGTACTTAATGGATACATTCTAACCGATCACTCCAACATGTGGTTGCCTTGGAAGGGTTTCTCAAATTAGATTAGGATTGAGAGGGAACCTAGACTAAATTACTTGATTATCGAATATTAGAACACCTCCAATGAAGTGTTGATTTCTGAAGCAAGTTTGGGAAACTATGTCCTAGCAACTGCCATCCAAGATCTAGAGGTAGAGGAGGTGTTTATGATGCAAGACATACCTGGAGATTCAAATCAATCTTCTGGGAGCACTGGGGTAATGGAAGAAAATGATAAAGATTTTGAATTGGATGATAGTAATCTTGGATTGTTTGATAATTTCTGGGAGTTTATTCAGAAATGCATGGAAGACCAGGTAAGTTTGGGGAGACAAATGGACTTTGAAGAATTATTGTTGCCTAATTGGTGTAGGGTGCACAATGCTTCTCACCCTGAGTTTGAGTGTTATCTTTACTAGAACGCGGTTGAGCAGATCAAGAAACACATTGGTTCACCTTCAACAACTAGGCCTGAAATGTAGGAAGTATACCAATACAGAAAAGGGAAAGAGACAGTTGGGAAAGATGACCCTTCCCCTTGTAGGAGTGGGAGCATTAAATATTCTAAAGGTTTGTGTGCAAACAAAACTCCTTCAATGGAGAAATAATGCATTTAAATTATGTTCTACATTTTATTTAAGCATTCAAATGGGCCTATTGTTCATATGTGATTACCATTTCGAAAAGAGGGCTTCCTCACTGAACTTTTGATCTAGTTGTCATGAATGATCAATACTCCTTTAGCTGAAATGTTCTTTCACTTGAGCAATATGAATATTTTTTTCCTATTTAATTCCCATTTTGAGAATTAGGCATAGCATGCTGGGCTCAACCCTTGTGGGAGCCCATTTTTGCACCACATGCTATGATTTCTTTAGAAATTTATCAGCAACATGATTTCTCCTATACCTACATAGTGAACAAACATGTTAGATAAAAAATAGTGAAGCTCAATGCTCCTGTGATGTTCTACTTTTTAGGATCTCTTTCATACATTTGGTATTTTTTGATCTGACTTAAAGAACCATAGGAATATGTTATATTTCTATTGATAGGGAACATAGGAAGATTCATATCTGGAGCTCTAACAAACTTTCTTATCATGATACAGGTTCACTCAAAATCTGGAGCAAGGAGGAGCAAGCAGCAATGAAGACCAACTCAAGACTTTAATCAGGAAATGATGGACATGTCTTTTCTTATATGCTTCTTTTCATTTCTTTCATCTTCAGATGTATAGGATATTCCTTTTTTTTTTAGTTCAGTTACTCCTACAGCTTGTGTGGGACATTTTATTTTTCCTTTCTTTCTAATGAATTGAAAAGCAACACTTGTACAATTTTGTGTATATTTTATTTGCAAAATGAATGAATCATTGTGAAATGATTGAAAGTGTTCCAAAATTGAATGGAAGCAACTTCTTATAATCCATGTATTCTCCTTTATACTACAAAGAATTGAATGAAAAATGGAATGATTTCCTTTCTGTTGTAACACATTGCACAATAAGAACTGAGCTCTTTCTTTTAAACTTCAATATGCCATGGTTAAGCATGGAAAAAATATGTTAGAATATTTTCACCTAAAAATGAAAATACACTGCTTCAACTCTGCCAAATCGAGTTGTAGGTGAAAATTTAGCAACATTGGGATTATGACTTGGAATAAACGAACAAAAAGTGAATTAGGAGAAGATAATGTGACATGATCAAGATGGAATGAGGGAACATAGAATGGACTAGTAGACATTAATTAGATGTGCTAGGATGGGATAATAAAACATTTTTTACGGTGAACTATACTAGAGGTTAATGGGAAGTAATTAGGAGGGAATATTAGACCATAAAGTGATTTAGGCAATGTCTAAGGTTTGAATATCAGACATGAAGTGTGAACTTGAGGTGTGTAGTAATATTGTATAGGATATTTGGTCAATAATGAGCAGAAGGAAAGGTTTCTTGTAATGATATGTGTATAAGATGAAATATGGAGGAAGGTGGTATAATATATAAGGTGCTAAAGATTGGGATATGTGACATAAAATGGTTAAAATATGTGTGATGAAAGGAATGGAAGAATGAGATGGACATTGAATGGTAAATACAATTAGGATCTCACAAGACCAACCAATGTTTGTGTTTCTCATCAATTTTTTAGATTTGTATATGCAAAATTATGAAAACTAGCTAACATTGTTTTACAACACCATTAATGAATAAAGGCTACTTGAGTAAAAGTTGTTTGAGGACATGAATTACGAGGTGTGGAGGTCGAAGGTCCACTAGGAAACTATTTTATATCCAAAGCATGTTATGAGACAAACATTCAAATATAACATTCAACTATTCAAATGCATTAATTGTTAGTGTAATTAATTAATTATTACACTAGCATAAGTTAACTTAGGTCATGCATCATTTATTCCTAGGTTAGATTTTAATAAATAATTTAATAATGGGGTAATATCCCCTTCCATGTTTGTAGGGATAAGATTCCTTCTAGAAGATGAGTTGTCCTTCTAGAACTTATCTCAACATTTAATAATTTCCTAGATAGGGTTCACATGTTGTCACATGTTGTTAGATCATGGCATGTGGCAACATCTCATGCATTTTAGGTTTTCTCTCTTGCCTATATATTCAGGAAACTTGTACATTTTTAATCAATTCAATCTCATAATGTAGATCAATAATAGAATCTCCATTGTGCATGCCTAGTTGCAACACTTTCTTTGTGGTTGATTATCTTTCCTCCAAAAGGTCCTCCATTAAAGACTGCAACTTTAGGGACCCTGTGCATCCATAATCTCAACATGGTATCAGAGCTTTTCCAATGAAACATCAACCCTCAATCAAGAAAGTTGGTGTGTGAGATTCTTTGTAGGTTTCAAGGTTTTCATTGAAGGCTACTTGACTCCACCCAGGGATCAAGCTGATTTCTAAAGTAGATAGAGTAAGATCTGAGCTTACCATTATCTTCAGAAGGCCTTGAAACTCTAGAATCACCTGACCATTCATCAAAATAGGATACATCAACCTATTAGAAAATATGCCTCAATCTTACTAGCATGTAAACTCCTGAAAGAGAAAAGTCAGTGAGACCCTCTAGAAGTCTTACCAACTAGCAGTAGTGTTCTAAATCTTTGAAGTGTTCAGGTCACCGAGACTTTGCTTCTGTCTTGCCAATGGTAGTCATCGACAAGACATGTTGATTGCTATGAAGGTTCCTAACTCTTTCTGCCTGGGGAGATCTCTTGCCAATGGGTTGGTGTCTAATGGTTATCGAGGAGACTTGTGGCGACAAAAGTCATCGAGGTGAGGCTTGAACATTTGGAATAACTCATCCTGAAAATGTATGTCTCATCGACGGTTATTCACAAGTATGTCATCGGGGAGACTTTTGGCTGGCGGGTTTGCATTCAGTAAGAACTCTTGCCGATGGACATGGTCTCACCGATTGTTGAGATTAATGGATTGCACAGCCCCTAAAGCTTCAATAAAGGACTTTAGCCATGAAAGATAATCAACCACAAAAGAAGTGTTGCAACAATGGAATGCTGATTGAAGATTCTATTGATATGATGATTGATATGATATGATACAAATGAACAAGATGCTTGATTAAATAGGCAAGAGGCAAACCCTAATATGCATGAGATGTTGCCAAGTGTTAAAATCTAACATGTGACAACATGTGAACCCTATGGTGATGATCATTAAATGATGAGATAAGTTCTAGAAGGAATCTTATCCCACAAACTAGGAAGGGAATAGTATCCCATTTATTAAATGATTGCAACCTAGGACTAAATGATTAAATGCAAGACCTAAGTTAACTTATGCTAGTGTAATAATTAATTAATTAATTACACCAACACCCCCCCATAAGTGCAACTTAGGGAGGAAAATGCAATGATTATGCAAGATGATCGATGATGGGTCCCGGCTACGAGGCCATGTTTGGCCCATGTACATGAAGATGCAGAAAAAATATCCCACAAGTGGAGAAAAGGGGGAAACCCAGTAGGAACAAAACCCCTCTCCAAAAAGGAGATGAAAATGCAGAAAATGTGAGATAGGATGGGAAGGATGGAGAACTCCCAAGTACACCATCTGTCACATGGATACAATAGAGAGACAAATATCCCCCCAAGAAGATAAGATCAACTGCAAGAAAGGTGAGTGTATGAAGACAAAACAAGATCCAATGTCGACAAACAACTTGTCTCCCTTTCAGAAGAAACAAAACCAAATGCAAGTGCAAAGATGCTTCCCATTCCAGATAGGAATTAAAGGAAGGAAGGATGTATGTTGATGGTGTCTCTGAACTCTGCTCAAATGCCTCCTTGCCTAAAGATGAAGATGCCACAATCAATGAAGAGAGTGACAAACTAGGTCGATGCAGAAACTGATGTTGAACAATATCCAAAGACGAAGATAGGATGAATATGATGGATGTGATGGAGACTTGATAGCCCCCCCCTAATGAAGTGTCCTCAAAACCACTAAAAGAAGTTTGAAGAAAATCCAATGGTGGATGCTAAAGAAACCTCAAAACCTGAATGGAATGACAGGGAAGAAGTCTCGGATATGAAATATCTGAAGAGAAACCAAGTGCCTCCAAGATGGTCTCTGAATTCCCAATCAAGGTTAAGACAAAGGAATGTGGATACTCAAGAAAACTCTCCAAGGTGTGATCTGAATAGAGGAGTGATATCCCCTCAAGAATGTTCTCCAAACCTATAGAAGTAGCCAAGTCAATGATGCCTGAAACAAAGCCATCCTGTGATGTCAAGTCAAAAAAATTGAATGTGTCCTGATGAAAGATGATAGTGGAAGCCTTAATCAATGATTTTGGACAAGGAATCACTGAATGTGAAGGGATACCAATTGTCTCTGATGAAGAAGAGGCACTAAAAGGAACCTTGTCAACCTCTTCGGAAAGATCAAGGTAATCAACGTCCTGCATAACAATAGCATCATGGGGTACTTGATCTGAAGAATGACATTTTGAAGCATGATCATCGGGGAATGGTGGAGTTTCTGAATCTCCATAGATCTCCCAAAGCTTAGTCCAAAGAATGTGAGGACAATCACAATGATCAATAGATCTCAAAACATCGCAATCAACTTGCATAGAAATGATCTCCAAAACAGTGTATCTGCTGCAACTCCAAGCAAGTTCATGAATACCTTCACTTGGAAGAGGAACAATACCAAATAGATGTGGCAACAAATCAAGTGATCGAAGATGGTGGCAGATCCCATCTCGCCATTGGGAATAGTTACCCTCGTGCAACATAACCAAAGAAGGAGAGAAATATGCAAGCCCCATAACGAAATTTCTCCACAAAAATAAAAGAAACTGACCTTCAACAGAAAATAAAGACTTCCAAATAGGTATGCAACTGAGAATATGCCTTCGAGATCCAAATAGGTAAGAACTCTTGCTGATGGACATGGTCTCGCCGATTGTTGAGATTAATGGATTGCACAGCCCCTAAAGCTTCAATAAAGGACTTTAGCCATGAAAGATAATCAACCACAAAAGAAGTGTTGCAACAATGGAATGCTGATTGAAGATTCTATTGATATGATGATTGATATGATATGATACAAATGAACAAGATGTCTGATTAAATAGGAAAGAGGAAAACCCTAATATGCATGAGATGTTGCCATCTGTTAAAATCTAACAATATGTGACAACATGTGAACCCTATGGTGATGATCATTAAATGATGAGATAAGTTCTAGAAGGAATCTTATCCCACAAACTAGGAAGGGAATATTATCCCATTTATTAAATGATTGCAACCTAGGACTAAATGATTAAATGCAAGACCTAAGTTAACTTATGCTAGTGTAATAATTAATTAATTAATTACACCAACACCGACAGGCTGGTGCATTCGATATAACCTCTTGGCAATAGCGGTGGTCTCTCCCACTATTTTTTGCTTGGTATGATGTCTTGTCGATAGCGGTGGTCTTGCCGATAGAGCTGCATGAGTTGAACGTCGGTGTGAAGTCTTAGCGATAAGGTTTCTCTCGCCGATAGGCAAGTGCTTTCGGTGAGAACTCTTGCCGATAGCACTTGTCTTGCCAATAGATCTACACAAGATGATTTTGTGTTCGGTATGATCTCTCACTGATAGTGATGGTCTGGTCGATGCTTCTGCAGTAGATATCGATGGATGTCTTAGCGATAGGGTGAGTCTGAGCGATAGTTTTGAACTCGATATGACTCTTTCCGATGGTGGTGACTCTAAGCGATAATGACAATCAGGCATTACGACATCGGGGAGACATGGCCTAGTGTCTCATCAAAATTTGACATAGTTTGAATGCCTTGACCGAATGACTATCCTACGTGGTTTGTCTTCAACCTATCAGAGAAGCAGAATGTAAACTGCTAGCAGTTGGACTGTTGTAGCCGTTCCTATGAGGAAGATCAATAGACCATGAACGACATGGATATACTTTGTAAATGATGATGATGACTGGTTCAGATGAATAGTTCGATGTGTGATTAGTGTGTATGAATTAAATTTAGAGAGCATTGTAACTGGGATGTTTTGTACAAAATTGATCAGGAAATTATGCTGTTGTAATTTGACATCAGAGAGTGAAGCCTATACTCTGTATGTAATTTGCTTACTGTAATACAAAGGGGTTTTTCTTGATTTGGTGGGTTTTTCTCCATTAAGGGTTTTCCCATGTAAATCTAGTGTTCATCTGTGTATGTTCATTTCTCTGTTTTTGTTATTTCTTTCATGAGTATCTTAATTGAATTGTAGTTGAAAATTTAAAGTCACCTCTGCATTTTTCCCTGAGGTTTTGATGTTAGGAGAGTTTTTTCTGCACCTTAGCTTTCCTTACAAGTGGTATCAGAGCCTAGCTAGTTGTGTTATCCTTGTGGGTACGTTGGGTTTTTTAAGTCAATTCTATTCAGTGGGAGTCTTGTAGAAGTTTGGTAATTTGAATTACAGATTAAGATGGCAAGCACGTCAGGAAAGATTGAAATTGAGAAATTCAATGGCATCAATTTTGAGTTGTGGAAACTTAAAATAGAAGATATGTTGGTTGATCATGATCTTTGGCTTTCTTTGTTTGGAACGAAGCCTACAGGCATGAAGCAAGAGGATTGGGACCTTGCAGATCAAAAATCAAAGGGGCTGATAAGGCTCTGTTTAGCAGACTCTGTTCTTCTGAATGTTCATGAAGAAAAGACTACATCTTTGTGGAAAAGACCGGGAGCTATTTATCAGGGAAAGTCCTTGGTGAATAAGTTGTTCTTGAGGAAGAAGTTGTACTCTTTGAAAATGCAGGAAGGAGCATCTATTGCTGATCACTTGAATGCTTTCAACATGTTGATTGCTCAGTTGGCATCTGTGGGTGTGAAGATTGATGAAGAATATCATTGTATACTGTTATTATGTTCTTTTCTAGATTCTTGGGATCACTTGGTGATGGCTATTGGGAGTATGACATCCACTTTTAAGATGGAAGATGTTGTTGCTTCTTTGTTATTAGAAGAGATGAGAAGAAAATCTTCTGAGATGGCAAAGGAGACTCTTGCTATTAGAGGCAGATCAAAAGAAAAAGGCAAGAAGAAGGACAAGAAGTCCAAATCAAAATCAGAAGAGGGATCAAAGTCTCTTGGAAAGAAGTCCAAGGTGAAGTGCTGGAATTGTGGGAAACCTGGTCATGTCCGAAAGGATTGTAAAGAGGAGAAAAAGAAGAAGAAGAAGTATTCTTTCAACAATGAATCTTCTCAGAGTGATGCAGACATTTTCATTGCAACCTTGGCTACACAGGCATTAGATGATGTCTGGCTGATTAATTCTGGAGCATCTTTCCACATGACATCTCATATAGACTAGTTCACTAAGTATGAACAATACGATGGTGGAAGGGTGTACTTTGAAAGTGATTCATCTCTCAAAATAGTTGGCCGTGGAAGAGTTAGAATTCAATTCTTTGATGGAAGACTGAAGGGAATCAATGATGTAATGCATATACCAGGTCTAGATCAAAATCTACTTTTTTTTAGTAAGCTGAATGATATTGGAGTGCAAGTCACGTTCTCTGGAAATGGTTTTAAGATGACTAGAGGCTCAATGGTGCTAGCTAGGGGTGTCTGTATTGGTACCTTGTATAAGTTGGATGCACATGTTGTGCAATGCAATAGTGTCTCTGTAAAGTCATAGAAAGATACTCATGGAGAAAAAGAGGAAAATGTTCCTGATAGTGCAAACTCTATGGAAGTTAAACTTCCAATAGAAAAGACTATGCTCTAGCATCATAGGCTAGGCCACATTGGAGAAAAAGGTTTAAAAACTTTGAAAAATAAAAACCTGGTTGAGGGGCTTGATGATTGTAACATCGAATTCGAGTTTTGTGAACATTGTATATATGGTAAACAACACCGTGTTTCATTTTACTCCAGTCCTCACAAATCTTTTGATTTACTTGATTACATACATTTTGATGTTTTTGGTCCAGTAAATGTTCCTTCTTTGTCTAAATCAAGATATTATGTATTGTTCATTGATGATTATTCAAGAAGAGCTTTTGTTTATTTCTTGAAAAGTAAAGTAGAAGTGTTCAGTCGTTTTAAGGAATTTAAAAACCTTGTGGAAAATTAGACTGGAAGAAAAATAAAATGTTTAAGGACTGAAAATGGCTGTGATTTTTGCTTTGACGATTTCAAGAGGTATTGTAAAGATCATGGGGTTAAAAGACATAAAACTACACCCTACACTCCGCTGCAAAATAGAGTTGTAAAAAGGTTCAACAGGATAGTGATGGAAAGATCACGAAGTATGCTGAGCAGTGCTGGCGTGGAGGAGAAGTTTTGGGCCGAGGCAGTTGCAACAACATGTTATTTAATAAACCATTCTCCTAATTCCGCTCTTGTTGAGAAAACACCTTTGGAAGCATGGTCTGGAAAGAAGCCCTCTCTGAGACACATTCGTGTCATTGGCTATGAGGCATATGCATATGTGTCGAATGAGAAAAGATCCAAATTGGAAAAAAAGGCTATCAAATGTATTTTTATTAGTTATAGTGCTGGCATAAAAGGATACAAGCTTTGGAATCCTGATACGGAGAAGGTTCTATATAGCAGAAGTGTTATCTTTTGTGAGATGAAGCCTTCTACCTTGGATCTGCAGTCAAAGACAAAATCAAAAAATAAAAAGGATGTAGTTGAAATTCCTCCGACACTAGATAAAGAGGAATTGAAAATTCAAAATGTACCTGAAACTGAGGAGAGCTCAAGTAGTTTTGAGAGTTCTAAAGAAGAAGAACAACCTCAGCCTCAGCTTGTGAGGAGGTCAACACGTGAAAGAAAGCAACCTGATAGGTATGGGTTTTCTTTGTTAGATTCTACTTTTTCCTATGCTTTAATTTCTAGCACTAATGAGCCTAGGACTGTGAAAGAGGCATTTAGAATGTCTAATTCAGATTCTTTGTTGGATGCTATGAATGAAGAAATGACATCATTAGAAAAGAATGATACTTGGAGTTTCATGCCCTTGCTTGAAGGCAGAAAAGCTATTGGCTATAAATGGGTATTTAAAAAGAAAATAGGTTTGGATGGCAGTGTGGAAAAGTATAAGGAAAGGTTGGTTGCGAAGGGGTATTCCCAGGTAGAGGGAATTGATTATGGAGAAATATTTTCTCCTGGAGCTAAGCTGACGTCTATCAGATTTATTTTGTCACTTGCAATACCGTATGACTTAGAGATTGAACAGATGGATGTGAAGACAACATTTCTTCATGGTGACCTTGGAGAAGAAATTTATATGTCCCAGCCTGAGCACTTTGTGGAAAAAGGTAAAGAGAAATTGGTTTGCAAGTTGAAAAAATCTCTGTATGGTTTAAAACAATCTCTTAGAATGTGGTACCAGAAATTTGACACTTTTGTTTTGTCATTGGGATTTGTAAGATCAAAATCTAATCATTGTGTATATTACAAAGTTGAAAGTGATCGTATTCTTATTATTGCTCTCTATGTTGACGATATGATGTTCATAAGCAATAGTAAGTTAATGATTTCTGATCTAAAATCTCGATTGTCTGCAAAGTTTGAAATGAAAGATCTTGGTGCAGCCAGGTATATTCTGGGAATGAAAATAACTAGGGACAGGAAGAGTAGAAAACTTTGGCTCAGTTAGAGTAAGTATATTAATATTGTTCTGGAGAGATTTTGTATGAATGATTACAAGCAGCTAGTTGTTCCAGTTTTATAGGGAACGAAGCTATCTATTGAAGACTATCCAAAATCTCCTACTGAGATAGAGGACATGACCAGAGTGCCTTATGCTAGTGCAGTTGGCAGTTTAATGTATGCAATGGTATGAAATCCAAAAATTCCAGTGGCATTCAGGAGATATTTCAGTGAATTTTTTCATCAGTCCACTCACTTTCTTTGGTTTTAGCTCCAAGTATCTTCTAGTGGTTTTTTTCAATTTGGTGCATTTTCTTGATTCCTGGGACATCCTGACACTTGAAAAATAATTTCTTGATCTCAGAGGCATATTTTTAGTTGCATATCTATTTGGAAGTCTTTATTTTCTGTTGAAGGTCAATGTCTTTATTTTTTGTGGAGAAATTTCATTATGGGGCTTGCATATACTCCTCTGACTATGTTGCATAAGGGTAACTATAAGCAATGGCGAGATGGGATCATCCACCATCTCCAATCACTTGATTTATTGCCACATTTGTTTGGTATAGTTCCCATCCAAGTGAAGGTATTCATGAACTTGCTTGGAGTTGCAACAAATACATTGTCTTGGAGATCATTGCTATGCAAGTTGATTGTGATGTTTTGAGTACTATTGATCATTGTGATTGTCCTCACATCCTTTGGACTAAGCTTTGGGAGATCTATGGAGATTCAGATACTCCACCATTCCCCGATGGTCATGATTCAGAATATCATTCTTCAAATCAGGTACCCTATGATGATATTGTTGTGCAAGAGGTTGATTGCCTTAAATCTTCCAAAGAGGTTGACAAGGTTCCCTCAGATGCTTCTTCTCCATCATAGACTATTGGTATCCTTTCACAATTAGTGATTCCTTGTCTAGATTCATTGATTGAGGCTTCCATCATCATCATTCATCAGGACACATTCAGTTTTCCAGACTTGGCATCACAGGATGGCTTCGTTTCAAGTATCACTTACTTGGCTACTTCTATAGGTTTGGAGGAAATTCTTGAGGGGGTATCATTCCTCTATTCAAATCCCACTTTGGAGATTTTTCTTGAGTCTTCTCATTCTTTTTTCTCGACCTTGATTTGGAATCCTGAGACTATCTTGGAGGAACTTGGTTTCTCTTCAAAGACTTCATGCATTAGACTTCTTCCCTATCATTCCATTCAGGATTCAAGGTTTCTTCAGCATCTACCATTGGATTGGCTTCAGGATTTTTTCAGTGGTTTTGAGGACACTTCATTCAGGGGGGACTATCAAGTCTCCATCATATCCATCACATTCATCACATCATCATCTTTGGATATTGCTCAGCATCATTTTTTGTATCGTCCTGATTTCTCACCCTCTTCATTGATTGTGGCATCTTCATCTTCAAGCAAGGAGACATTTGAGTGAAGTTCAGAGACATCATCATCAGCATAAATCCTTCCTTCCTTCAATTCCTATTTGGAATGGGAAGCATCTCTACACATGCACGTGGTTTTGTTTCTTCCAAAAGGGAGACAAGTTGTTTGTTGACATTGGATCTTGTTTTGTCTTCAAACACTTACCATTTCTGTAGGTGATCACATCTTTTGGGGGGGCTATTTAGTCTCTCTCTTTCCCTCCTATGGAGGAGCTAATGTATTGTATCCATGTGATAAATGGTGTACTTGGGGGGTATTTGGGAGTCCTCCATCCTTCCCATCCTATCTTACATTTTTTTCTTTTTCATCTCCTTTTTGGAGAGGGGTTTTGTTCCCACTAGGTTTTCCCCCTTTCTCCAGTTGTGGGAGATTTTATGCATCTTTATCATGTACATGGGTACGTAATGTGTGAAGCCTCTTCCTAGTACCTACAAAACAACATGATTAAATGAGTTAAACAAGGAATTGCAAGCTAAAACAAGGATTCCCCATGAAATCCATTTACAACATTCAAATTAGGAAGAAAATAGTGAAGAACACAATGAAAATGACAAAACAAAGATTAAATCCTAATTAGAAAAGCAAACACATGATCCCATGGGGGAATTGGTGCCAATTTGATGTGAAAATTGGCCCTTTCCCAATTCCTAGGATGCAAGCTTCGATATGTTGAAGAGATTTGATCCACTTTGTTGGTGTTGAGGAGTGTTCCAAGCTAAAATATGCAAAAAACCTAGCTATGATTCAAGAATGAGTGATGAATTTTGATAGATATTTGAGCATAGTAACTTTGCATAAGTTGTGGATGATGAAATAAGGATATGAGCATTTTATTTATAGAATTCCAAGATGGATGAATGTCCAAATTTGAGCAATGTGGGACTAACATTCATCCAATGGCATGATGCCACTTGTCAAGCCATGAATGGGTGAAGGATGTGCAAGATTTGGGGTTTGTGCCAATAAATGCATAATTTTGAATTTCAAATTTGTTCAAATGACTTGTAAGAGGGAAGGGAAAATGCAATAAATGCTACTTGGTTCAAGGCAAAGGACATGTAAGATGAATTTATTGCCTTGTTGGATGTACATGTTGACTTGGAATTTTTGAATTCAAATTGAGAGAATATTTCAAAAGATGCCTTGTGAGGAAAATAGAGATTTAATAAATGAATTAAATCTATTTTCATGTGCAACTTGCATTATCTAGAGGATGGGACATGAGATGAGATTAAATTAATTAAAGGTTAATTAATTTAGAGAAAGGTTAGATGATGTGACCTATTTGACTCAATTTATGGATTTATTTAAATCAAATAAGAGAGGAATATGATGAGATTAATTAAATAAGAATTCGATTTATTTAATTAAAAGAGATGGTGTTAGATTAAATCAAATAAGGTTTTAATTTATTTAATTTAATGGATAGAATTTAGAGATTTAATCAAATAAATTGATTATTTAATTAAATAGGGATAATTAGATCAGATGGATTGATTTAATTAACAAAAGAGATTGACTTAATTAGATAAAATGATTTATTCAATTAAGAGAGGAATATTGATAAATTTAATCAAATAAGGATATTTGATTAAATGGTTAGACCGAGGGATGATTCAGGAAGAAACGATGTTAGTAAGTCAAGATTTGATGCACAATGTCAATCAGTATATTTTGTGTGTCTACACCTAACATGGCCTCATAACCGGGACCCATTACCATCATCATCATCATCTCTGCATAATCATTGCATTTTTCCTCCCTAAGTTGAACTTATGGGGGGTGTTAGTGTAATTATTAATTATTACACTAGCATAAGTTAACTTAAGTCATGCATCATTTAGTCCTAGGTTAGATTTTAATAAATCATTTAATAATGGGGTAATATCCCCTTCCATGTTTGTAGGGATAAGATTCTTTCTAGAAGATGGGTTGTCCTTCTAGAACTTATCTCAATATTTAATAATTTCCTAGATAGGGTTCACATGTTGTTAGATCATGACACATGGCAAGATCTCATGCATCTTAGGTTTTCTCTTTTGCCTATATAATCAGGCAACTTGTACATTTGTAATCAATTCAATCTCATAATGTAGATCAATAATAAAATCTCCATTGTGCATGCCTAGTTGCAACACTTTCTTTGTGGTTGATTATCTTTCTTGGAAAAGCTCTTCCATTGAAGACTGCAGCTTTAGGGACCCTATGCATCCATAATCTCAACATTAATAATATTTTTAATACTAGTTGCATACCAATGGACTCAATGTCAAGAACGAATAAGGGTCTATAGGAATGGAGCACGTCTCATGAACACTTTCACCCTGAAATTTCATCATATCAATATTCTACTAATTTAGTTATTCTTAAATTCCAAAATATAATTTAATAAAAAAATTTAAATGAACTTGTTGAATTTTACCTGAGTTTCAATGTCAAATGTATTATTCAACAAATCATCTGTGAAAGCCATCACCTTTGCAACTGATATAGGTTGTGTAGTTTCATCTCGATCACTCTAATAATTGTACATGCAAACAACACCACAAGCATGACAATGGTGGGGTGGAGCTCTGTGCCTACACGTATCCTCCACATTAGTCTCTACTAGAGGCCTCGCACACTGTATAATGGTCTGGGTGAGCAAGCTAATCGACTCCAGCGTTTCCACCTCTACTCTAGGCATGTCCACCTCTACATTGTCCTTAACAATGGAAGGAACGATGACATGCTCCACCATAGGTTTGGCCAAGGGTCTGGGTGCCAACTATGGATTACATCGTGCAATAGGTCTATCATGTGTGGATCCCCCACCTCTACCCTGAAAGTTTAAGATGTCAAAATAATTTGGTATCTTATTGAGGATAAAATCACAATGGAGTTTCCTCAAAAAGTATTGTTGTACCTCATGGTTATTGCATGGAGGTTGGTCAAATACCATTTGCCATCGCTCCCAAAATTTATTTTTAATTAAGTCATGGTGGCACCAATGGATGGGGAACCTCTTGCGTGCATGAGACAAAGGTGTGTTGGTTCTCGGGTCTGTAAATGGGGCACACAAGTCATCTTTTCTAATTTTTTGTTTTTTCACATATGCATATGACAAACCACTAGCATAAAATTGTCTCATCTCATGCCTCTTATTTGACCAAAAATTTATTTTCTCGCTCATTTCTCCTACATGAGATATAATTGACTTCAATGATTTGGAAATCCCTCTCCTATAAGGGTGGGTTTCAACATGCTTGATTAATCTTCCAATTAATTTTTCAATGTCCCTTGTTGAATTTGGAATTTTTTCTATTTCTTTCCAACTTGGCATAAAAATTGTGTCACATATTGGTGCAGTTACCCAAGTCAAAGATCCTTTCCAATTGCACCATGCCCCTAGGAATTGTGTTTGTCTTAAGATTGATTATCCCCTCCATAGGAATTGTGTTTGTCTTAAGATTGATTATCCCCTCCATACCTAACTCTGCTTCTTGTGGTTCTATCTCATCAATTATATGAGAAGCAAAGACATCAAAACTGGTAATGAAATCTAGAATGTGTTCGTCATCTTCAAATACTTGAAATTTTGTCACATTATCTAGTACATATAGGATTGGGGTAAGCTCAACCGTGAATCTTTTCAACCCTGATAAAGGTAATGGCTATAGAGTATTTGTTGGTTGTGCCAAAGCATCAATAGTATGGTTCTTGCTTTGGGGTATCAATTAAATATTAAATGCATTAAATCCTTCTATCAAGTCTCATACTATATGCCTATAATTTTTCATCCTTCGGTCATGGCAGGAGTATTGTCTACTAACTTGCTTAACCACTAATTCTGAATCCTTGAAAACTTACAAAGATTTAACCTTTTTTCTTAGGTCCATTAGTAATATGTTTATCAGATCCTCATATTCAGCTACACTATTGGTGCAATGAAACTATAGCTATGTGTAGAAAATAAGGTTTTACCCATTAGACTTATCAACTCAAAGCCTGTTCCATCTACTAGGGAAGGATTAATACATCCCTTAATTTTCTCTATAGTTATTAGACAAAGACAACATTCAAGTTCAGGATGTGATGCATTATGAAATCTACACCAGTTAGGCATTAACATCTCTACAAAGTTCATTTCCCTACTGAGGATAATCTGATCCTCTATACACTTTTGAATAAATTCTTGAAAGTTATCCAACAAACTGAGGTTACCATCATCTTATTTACCATCTTCATCTAATTCCACAACCACTTCTGTACTACTACAACTCTAAGTTAGGTACCTAGTGTATCATGCATCATCAAGACCTCGTCTGCTTCTACTTCTCCAATGGCTACAACTAAGACATAATTTCCTAAACTTTCCTTAGAAACCAACACTTCATTTGATGTACTTTAGTATTTTGTGATCAGATACTTCAATCTTGGCTCTCATTCAATCTTGATCTGATTGGGGATCCCCTTCCATGGGAGCCACATATGAGAATGATCTATAGAGGTATATCCATTAAGTGCTCTCATGAAATCCCATCCTAGAATTATCCCATTAAGTGTCTGGTATATTAGCTACTTGGATATTGATGATAGTTTGCACCTGCGGGTTTGATGCAATCTGCATAGGGATCATATTAAATTCACCTACCACACTCACCTCTATTTTTTCTAGCTGAGTAACCTTATGTTGGGAAGGAGTAGGAGTAATTCCTAAAGCCTTGTAGACTGAAAATGGAATAACGTTTATGGAATCCCCAAAATCCAACAAACAATTGTGTAGTTTTTTACCAAATATACGAACAAAGATCAAGAATGGAGGAGTTTCTGGATTCCCTTGGAAAATACTTACTGAAGTATCAATGTGGGCTACTTGGATCCTATCATTTTCCTTCATCTTATCCTTTGACTAAACTTGGACTTGATCTTTAGCTGACTAGTTAACTTGGTCTCTTACTGGCTATGAACTCTAGTTTTTCCCATTTACTTCCTTGACCATTGGTTCACTAAAACTAACTCCTTTTTCAAAAGTATCTTGCGATAACTTAGAAGGTACATTTGCACCTAAAGATTCAAGGAAAACACTACTAATTGCTGGAACCCTTAATAATCACTACAGGATTTGACACCATTTTCCGACGGTCGTTCGTCGGTCGTTCGACAAATATCTGTCGGAAGAGCGACGCAATGGCCAAAAAATTTTCGTCGCTGTTTTTTCGTCGCAAGGACGACGAAAAAGTAAACATCGAAATAACGTGAAAGAGGCCGTCGATTCGGCGAGATCGCGACTATCGTCGAGGATTTTGTCGGAATATCGATGAAAACTTTGTTTATCCACCGACGAACTGCACTAGAAGTTCGTCGTCGGCTCGACGAAACGGGCAAATATTTAGCGTGGAAACATGGAAATTTCGTCGAAATAGCGACGAAATACAAAATTAGTAGCGTCGAAAGAACACCAAAAGTTCGTCGAATATGCGACGAAATAGGCAAGTAGTAGCGTCGGAAGAACACTGGAAGTTCGTCGAATTTTTGACGAAATATTCGTCGCAGCTATAGAAACTTCGTCGAGGCTTTCTGTTGATTCGTTGGTTGTTATCGTCGAAATTTCGACGAAGAAGCAAAATTTAAAAAAAAATAAAAAATTATATATTCGTGGAAATGTACCATTGCGGAGACTGACGACTGATCATACATACAGACTGCATATTGGTTTGATGCTTCAAACGATGCATTTCTTATATTGAAAGTGCATTACCTTATTGAGCTTCTCTTTGTTTTGAGTATAGTTTACTATTCTCTACTTAACAAGGCCAACCGCGTGGCGGTGGAGCTCATTTGGCTCCCCTTCCCCCTCACATCACTCTCAATTAGCATACCCAATCATATAACATTAATCATTCATTCATCCATTAATGACATATAACATTCATTCATTCATCCATTAATAACATATAACATTCATTCATTAACATATAACATTCATTAATTAACATATTCACATTCATTCATTAACATATAATATTCATTCTTTCAGTTTTTACATATTATCAAAATATGGTTGTCATGATATGATTACAATCACTTTTTTTTTGTTTCTTTTTTAAAGCTA
>VDFB02106949.1:0-18583 GCA_007258455.2 Sequoia sempervirens
TTGTTTGTGAGCTTGTTGTTCATTTGACTCAATAAATGAGTCTTGTTGTCCCTATCAACAAGTTGACTCAACCATTTAAATGGTGAGGACTGTTATGTGTTGCAAATCTATGAGTTAGCTTGGTGAGTCGTTGCATGAGGATAGAAAGATGGCAGAAATATTAACTTGTTTGTAGCCTTCGGTTGCTCATAATTTAGTATAAATAGAGGTGCTCATTCTACCAATTGCTACACTTATCAATATGATTACCTTATGTTATACTACTACAATTTTTGTGCAAAGTGAGTTGAGAGTTGTATTATTGATTTGCATTTGTATAGTTGATAGATTTTGTGAGAAGCTAGTAGAGGAATTTGGGTTGATCTTAGAGGAGGTTGCAAGAGAGCTTGAGCCATTAAGATAGGAGGGAAGAATAATTGGATGGAGCTTTAAATAGGCATACTGATTTCTACTCCTTTGTTATTATATTGGAAAGATTGTTTATTGTGTTGCCATGATTGGAAAGATTGTATTTTATGTGTGTTATGATGCTTGAATATGATTGCATATCTCTTGTTGATTCTTGCATTAGTGAAACCTTTCTTGGATTTATACTTATATAGATAATTATATTATATTGGGTTTTATATGCTTGTATACTATACGTATGTAGAATGAAATGTGGAATATATTGATGTCTTGAGATAACTTGAATTTGTTAGCTTATAATGCTAGGTAAACCTTTATGAATAATGAGGTTAGTAATACAACAGTAATGATGGTATGATAGACATATTGATGTAGATAGGAAGTGACATCATGAAAACCATATGATAATCTATACTTGATTGATCACTTGATTGTTACTTTACTTTTGACTGAAACCCTAGGTTGAGAATAACCTATTCAGTTGGGATATTTACTTGATTATTGATTGAAACCCTAGGATGAGATTAACCTATTTGGTTGGGTTATTTAGTTGATCATTAGTTAAAGAAAATAGGTTGGGATTAACCTATATGAACTTATTGATCATTTGATTATTGTTTATATCTTTGATTAAGGTCATTTATTGTTGAAGTTTATACTTTTTATTGAAGTCATTTGTTGAAGAGATTATACTTAAATGATGGGATTTGTTTATTGTTGAGATAAAATCTTGAATGGAGACATTTATTGTTGAGATTATACTTTTTGAAATAAATTCATCTGATATTGTGGCATTATTAATATAGTATGGTTAATTAGGTTATTCTTGGGGTTGGGATAATCCATGGGAAAAGGGGATAACCTATGTATTTTAAGATACTTAGTAGCTATGTCAATTATATATGAGTTAATGGGAAGGTTATTCCTAGGGTTAGTATAATCCATGAGAAAGGGGATAACCTCATAATAGAATGCTAATGGTCAATAAAAATTGAGCAATTATAGTGGTGAATATATATGACCCTCACTCGAAGTAGTGGGTGTTGAATCTTTGACCAAAGTCCTGTAGGTAGCCACTGTCTACACTATCAATTCATTGTGATCCAAGTACATACTAGGCTAAGAATATCATAGAAATAGAGGTTGACTTTAAGGTAAGCTCTAGATATGTAGGACACATCACTATGCTCAGTGAAGGCTATATGAAGGATGGGGCTACCAAACCAATATCTTCATTGAAGGGAAGGTCAACTTACCAAGTTTGGTAGATGTGCAGGGCATCGCAGTAAGTCCATGTTGGCAGAAAAGTGCTTGAGTGATGCTTCTCCTCATGTAGTTGGTAGCCAAGATTTGGAAGGAGGACATTCTAGACCATTGGTATTTCTATTTCAAGAATTGAATATGTATGCACTAGTATTTGGGACAACTAGAAGGTATGCACCAAGAAAGGGGACATCAAGAATGTATGCACCAATGCTGGGACATCTGTAATAGTTTGTATTTCTAGTTCATATCAGCTTGTTGAAGCTACATATATAATCGTGTATCCATCTATATGGAAATTATAAATAAGAAATGTTATCTTGAATATATTTATGTAAAGTGAAATCATACTTATATTATTGAAAAGATTCTTTGAATATGCAATGGAAAAGTTTGGATAGGTTATGTTTCAGATGGTGCATATATTATGGAAAAGAAAATATATTTTTTATTTCTCATTAGATTTAGTGCATAAACTATTCACTTATGGGAAAAAAATATAAAAATTACTAGGAAGAACAATGGGCATGTTACACTAATCCTATCACTTCTATTTCATATCCTGAATTTAAATTATATTATGTAAAATGAGATCCCATCTTCATTTACAATATTTTAATGTTACAAAATTAGATTTTGTATATGAAGATAAATTCTTAACTAAATTGTTTCCACAAACATTAAGGGACCATGTCATTCAATTGTTTGCTATTTATCTCATCAAACACCTTTAGGGTTCATTGATTATTTCCCTAGGACTATCCACTATCATACTTGGCCATGACAACCATATGGTATTGTTATCATTCCATTTGGAACCCTATTACTCATGAAATCACCATGAAATAAGGTTTACAATTTTCCTTAAGGTTGATAAATACTAAAAGAGGTAATGATGGATATCTTTATAAAAAAGGAGAGTTTTCAAAATTTTACGATTGTCACAATCTACATAGAAGTCCACTATCATGCTAGGACAGTCATAACAACCCACAAGATCATAAAAACTTAATTTTGATTCAATCTCTCATGAGCTTTAATAAAAAAAACTACCAAACTATGATGGAGTTGTTATTGGAGCTTGTGGAATGTCAAAATTTTCCATATGGATCCACAAGTAGATATAGAGTCCCTCCACATTAACCTCTCTCTGTTTTGGTAAACTCAACGCCATTTGACCGTGCCAACAAGGAATATATTCCTACAAAAAGTGTTAGTTGAGAGTAGTGAAAATATGACAAGAAGCATATTTTGTGTTTCATGTGTTATGAGTCAAAATTGACCACACCAACACATTCAAGTGGGTAGTTGAATGATAGGGAAGGCCTTTGTTCATTCCCCATGTCACCTAATCATTCTGAGCTACTCTATTTTGATGTAGTCTCTTAAGAGCCCTGAGAGCAAAAAACTACCAAACTATGATAGAGTAGTTATTGGAGCTCATGGAATGTAGGAATCTTTCATCTAGATCTACAAGTGGATATGGGTTCACTCCATGTTAACCTCTCTTGGTTTTGGTCAACTCAACAATGTTTGACCATGTAGACAAGGAATGTATTCTTACAAAAAGTGTCAATTGAGAGTAGTGCAAATATGGCAAGAAGCATATTTTGTATTTCATGCATCATGGGGTAAAATTGACTACACCATGTTTAGTTGGGAAGGTGAATGCTATTGAAGGTCTATGTTTGTTTCCCAAGACAATTGATTATTTTGAGCTACATTATTCCATCACAATCTCTTAAAATCCCTAAGTTCAAAAAAAAATCCAAAATATGATTAGAATGATTCTTGAAATTTGTGGCACCTATAAATGATTTGTCTAAATGTACATCTTTAGGTAGGGTCCCTCCTCAATAATCTATCTCAATTTTTCTAATCTCCAAATCATTTGATTATGGAGACGATGTATGAAAAGTTATAAGAAGCGTCATTTACATTCAACCAAAACTTGTTAAGTGCCATATATTGCATTCCATACATTATGAGACAAAAAAGATTGCACTAACAAATTTAGATGGATGGTTGAATTCTAGGGAATTCCCTTTACTGCAAAACCCAACTATCCAAATCATTTTGAGCTACATTATTTCAACACAATCTCTCAAGGGCCCTAAGTGAAAAAAATTCTAAACCATGATGGATTTATTCTCAAAAAATTTGTTAACTATGAATATATTTTCTAAACCTACAATTTCAAATAGGATCACTTCATAATAACCTCTCTCATTTTTTCTTATCTCCAAACCATTTGACCATGGCGATGATGTATGAAAAGTTGTAAAAAACATTAGTTGTGTTCAACCAAAACTTATCAAGAGCCATATTTTTCTTTTAATATGTCATGAAGAAAAATTTACTGCACCAACATGTATGGGTGGGTGGTTGAATGCTAGGGAAGGCCTTGTTTTACACCCCAACTGTCCCAATTGTTCTAAGCTACACTATTATGAGGCAATCTCTTAAGAGCCTAAGTGTAAAAAGCATCCAACTATGATAGACTAATTGTTAGAATTTGTGGCACCTATAGATGTTCCATCTAAATATACCACTTCATGTAGGGTCTATTTACAATAACCTCTCTCATTTTTTCTTATCTCCAAACCATTTGACTGTGGTGATGATGTATAAAAAGTTGTAAAAAATGTCATTTTCATTCAACAAAACCTCATTGGGAGCCATATTTTGTGTTTTGTATGTCATGAATCAAAACTGATTGCACAAACATATTTAGCTGGGTGGGTAAATGCTAAGTAATTTATTTTTCACATCCCAATTTTCTCGATCATTTTGAGCCACATTATTTTGATGTAGTCTCTTAAGAGTCCTAAGTGCAAAAAAATTCCAAACTATGATAGAATAATTCTCAGAATCCATGGGACCTACATTGTTTTCTAAACTTATGACTTCATGTATGGTCCCTCCATAATAACCTCTCTCATCTTTTCTTATCTCCAAACCATTTGACCTTTGTGACAATGTATAAAAAATTATAAAAGTGTCATTTGTGTTTAGCTAAAACTTTTTGGGAGTCATATTTTGTGTTTTGTACATAGATATAAAAAATGATTGCACCAACATGTTTAGGCAAGCAAGTTAAAGTTAGGGAAGGCCATGTTTCACAGCCAAACCATGCTAATCATTTTGAGCTTCATTATTTTAGTGCAATCTCATAAGAGCCCTAAGTATAGAAATTATCAAACTATGATGAATTGATTCTCAGAATCCATGGAACATATGAATGTTCTGTATAAACCTATAGATTCATGTAGGATCCATACACAATAACCTCTCCCAGATTTTCTTATCTCCAAACCATTTGATTATGGCAACAATGTATGAAAAGTTAAAAAAAACGTCATTTACATTCAACCAAAACTTGTAAGGAGACATGTTTTATGTTTCGTATGTTGTAAGGAAAAAAATACTAGACCAATACATTTGAGTGGGTGGGTGAATTCTAGGGAAGGCCCTTTTTCGCACCCTAGCTATTTTGATTTTTCTGAGCTACATTCTTCTAGCATAGTCTCTTAAGAATCATAAGTATAAAAACATCCAAATTATGACAAACTGATTCTCAAAATTTATGGAATCTATGAATGTTTTATATGAATCTAAAAATTCAAGTAGGGTCACTCCACAATAACCTCTCTCAATTTTTCTTATCTCCAAACCATTTGATTGTGGCTATGATGTATGAAAGTTACATAAAGTGTCATATGCACTCAATGAAAAGTTATTGAGAGCCATATTTTTCATTTTATATGTCATGAGGAATAATAAAATGTATCAACACATTTGAGTGGATTGTTGAATTCTAGGTAAGGCCCCTTTTTGTACCCCAACTGCCCTGATCATTCAAGCTACATTATTCTAGCATAGACTCTTAAGAGCCTTAAGTGCCAAAAACTGCCAAACTATGATAGATTGATTCTTGAAATCTATGACACCTACAAATGTTTTATCTAAATACGAAACTTCATGTAGTGTCGCTCCATAATAACCTCTCTTATTTTTTCTTATCTCCAAACTATTATATTGTGGCGATGATGTATGGAAGTTGCAAAAAGTGTCATTTACATTCAACCAGAACTTGTCAACAACTTGCCATTATTGAGGAAGCATTGAGGGTTAGGTTTATATAGTTTTGATTGAGGATGTGAGCAATCCAGATTTGATGTTGAATGGATGGTTGAGATGAATTAGGATAACTTTATTAAAATTTTGTTATCTTGTAAGGTAAGATGAAAGATGAATGGTCAAGATTGATTGCAAATGGATGGTTGAAATTCATTGAGATGATTTTATTAAATGATGAGTGAATTTTAAATTTATCTTCTTATGAATGGTTAATATTTTATTGTTTGAATGGATGGTGGAGATTTGCAAAATGTCTGAATTTTATTTAATAATTGAATTTTAATTTAATAATGTGGTTGAGCTTGTGGATAATTGAACTATTTATTTATTTGATTTGGACAAATGATGTAGAAATATTTGTTATTTTAGATAGATATAGAAATGATTAATCAATTAAAGATGATTAATTAACTAAATAATAATATTTTAGTTAATTAGAGAATGTGATAATGCAATATATTTAGTGGTATGAAAAAAGGAATTGTAGATGAGATTGGTATAGTGAGGCGGTATTTGGCATGGTATTAGTGGTCAATTTTACATGTCTACACTAACTATTGTAAGTGAAAAAGGGTTTGTGAGGATAAAAAGGTGATTGATTGGGTGAGGAAAAATAAATTTCAAATTTGGAGGCATGATTACACAGTCATGTCTAGAAGTGCAATTCCTTTCATCTAAGATGGAAAAATGGTTAAGAATGAGTGCATGAAGGTGTCCAAATGTGACAAGGACTTGGTTTAGATGTGAGAGTAGGGGCTTAAGGACAAATAGTTGCTCCAAATGATTGAAAATAATCATAAGTTGTGTTTACAAATTGAAACATTAAATTGAGTGTGAAACTAAGAAGAAAATACAATTATACACTTTTTGTAGAGACTGGTGTTTGATTTAGATGTGAGAACATGCACTCAAGGACAAATAGGTGGTCCAAATGATAAAAAATAATCATAAGTTGTGTTTACAAATGAAAGCATTGGAGTGAGTTTAAAACTAAGAAGATAAATATAAGTATACAATTTTTTTGTCTACAATTTGACACAAAATTTTAAGTAAAAATTTCATTAAATAAAATATTGTTTACAAATTTTATTTTTCAAAGAATTTTTCTTTGTTATGAAAGAAAAAAAGGTATAAAGCCCATTAAATCGCAACATGAAAGTAATAAAATAATCCCATACAATTGTTTAACTATATTTACAACATGGATTGTCTCGTGTAAATTTTGATTAAACATAAAGAATAATTTAAAATATATTCTCTTATAACCATAACATTACTATAACTTAAGGATTCCAATTTAAACTCTTAAAAAATGAGAGTTAAAATTATACACAATATACTTAACAAGTGCCACGTAGTGGCTAGTACTTGCCTTCATAGTATTGTAATTATTGTTTTCTAGATTTGGAAAATAATAAATGTAGGTTTTATTAATGTGAATAAAAATAAATGCAAGTTTTGTTAATTATAGTGTTATAGTATTGCTAATTAGTTCTTTGCATGACTTAACCCTAACCCTAACTATGACCCTAATCCTAACCCTAACTCTAACCCTAACAATAAATTTTAAACCATTATCCTAATCCTAGACCTATCTCTAACCCTAACTATGGTCATAACACTATCCATAACTATGATCGTAACCCTAACCCTAACAATAAAGAATTGTAGAGTGACATTACAAAAAAAATATGATTAATATATGGAATAAGATTTGGAATAAAGATATTAGATGAATAAAATTTCGGAGCATTATATCTATTAATCATATTTTAGTGATTTTTATTAGTAATATTTTATTTTTAATTTATTTTAATGTTTGAATAGTTCTAACCATAATTTTTACCTTATTCTTAATTCTAATCCTAACACTAATTATAATGCTTTTAGGATTATTATAATTAATAATAATATGATTAGGATTATAATTTAATTAATAATTATAATAAGTTTAATTAATTTAATTTAATTCTTATTTGTATTTATCTATGTTTTTAAGTTAATAACATTTAGAAAATAAAAAAAGTGGCAATGTCAAATAGTTTAAGATTTAATTTAAATTCTATTTTAATTGTGTAAAATCAAATCCTAGGAAGATTATCTTTATATGTTAATTTATGAATGTGCTTTAGTTTAAGTTTTATTTTATTATTTTAATAGTGTGAATCTAAATCTCTATAAAATAACTAATTGATTTTTGTGAGATTTTCTTTAATAAAAATAACAATTACATATTGTGTGAGGGAAGGAAGGAATCCATGAGGAAAATGATACAGCAAGATCAAATGCAAGATTGAAATCAGAAACTATCTAATTCAAAAACACTTAATCTATCCTATTCCATCACTCATGAAATGTGCAAATCTAAGCTATTTGAATGAAATGATATCCTAAGATATTCAAAACATCAAATAAACAAGAGAAGAGATTACCATCCCATGTTGAAGTTTATTTGCATGATGTTAGGTTGTTTGTATCATTGCAAAGCCTCCATTGCTTATGTGTAAAAGCTTGATGATCGATGCTTGGTTGGTAGAAAGGTTGAAGCTCTATCAATGGTGATTGACAACACTTCTTTGCATAAGATAAGTTGAAATTTTGTGAGAGAAAGGCTTGCTATATAGAAAAGCAATTTTGAATCAACGGTCAAGATCGTGTTGGAGAATATCTAGATCAACAGTCAAAATGAGTTGAGATGATTTAGACATGAGGAAATTGTGCAAAGTTGATTGCACAATTAGGGTGATTGAAGAATAGATTGGCTAGTTAGGATTTTGATTGCTTAGTTAGCAATAGATTGATCAATTAGGGTTGAGTTAGGAATTAGATGGTTGAGTTAACAAAATTAGATTGCTTTGTTAGCAAAATAGATTGCTTTGTTAGCAATCCATGATTTTATCAATCAAAAAGTGAGTGAGGAATATTAATTAATTCCATTTTGATTTGATTTTGATTTTGTTTTACTTTAATTTGAATAGTTTGATTTAATTATTCAAATTTTGGAGGGAAGTGTGATAATTAAATTATTATGATTTAATAATTCAATTAATTTTGAGGAATAAGGTGAATTAGTGACGTAATCAAATAATTAGCATTGTTTGACTAATTAGGATAAAGTAAGATTAGGTTAGGACTTTATTAAATAAATGTAATTTATTTAATTGGTCAAAAATGATGAAATGTGAATTAATCAAATAGCGTTGTATTATTCGATTGATAGTAAAATTAGGGTTTTCAAGACTTTATTAAATAAACGGTATTTATTTAATTTGTCGAGAATGATGAAAGAGTGAATTAATTAAATAATGTTGTATTATTTAATTTAATAGAGTAAATAGGGTTTTGAATGTCATTCAATATTGTTCAATGCATTGTGAGATGTCGTGGGATGATTTGAGATCATTCAAGATGTTCTAAGATGTTTCGAGTTGATTAAGAGTCATTTTGAGTTGTTTTGAGTTGATTCAGAGTCGTTTTGAGTTGATTCGAAGTCGTTCTGAGTTGATTCAGAGTCATTCCAAGTTGATTCAAAGTTGTTCTAAGTTGATTCAAAGTTGTTTCGTGTTGATTCAGAGTCATTTCGAGTTGATTCAAAGTTGTTCTAAGTTGATTCAAAGTTGTTCTGGGTTGATTCAGAGTCATTCTGAGTTGATTTAGAGTCATTATGAGTTATTATGGGTTGATTCAGAGTCATTCTGAGTTGATTCAAAGTCATTCCAAGTTATTATGGGTTGATTTAGAGTCGTTTTAAGTTGTTTCAGGTTGATTTAGAGACGCTTCGGTCGCTTTCAGTTGATTCGAAGTTGTTTCAAGACATTCTAATTTCCAGGATAAGTGTTAAGTCAAATTTACATGTCTACAAATACATTAAGTTTTTTTGAAAAAGAGGGTAAAAACTTTATTGATATTGGGAAATCACCATTACAAAGAAATTAGGGACCATAAAGGCTCCCCAAAAAAAGAACGACAAAATGCCCAGCCAAGACACACCTGCCACCAAAGCAGCACCATCACCCATTAACTAGCCATATCCTCCAAAATAATCCTCTCTAAAGCTTGGCAGTAATCAAGGGATAACTTCTCATGTCCCTCAATTTGTCAGTCCCCAGCATGCTCAGAAGCCCACTTGGCCAAACAATCTACAACCCTATTCCATTCTCGTAGGATATGGGTAAAAGAAACCACCTCTAGCATGGAACACAACTATAAAATATGTCGAACAATCGAAGCAAGTTGCCAATTAACCCCTTCTAGATTCCACTCATTTAGTAGATTGACAATGATTTGAGGGTCTGATTCATAGATAATCTTACGCCATCCCAAAGCACTAGCATGTTCAGTAGCCCAAAGAATCACCAACCCCTCGATAAGATTGTTGGTGTGCTACCCTTTATGAATGGAGAAAAAGAAAATAAATGAGCCAGAACAGTCTCTCCTAGCTCCCCTAATCACAACAGGCCTGAGATTCCCCTAAAAGAGCCATCAATGCTGACCTTCAAAACATTCACCAGAGGAGGAGACCGACTCCCAACCCTCTAATCCTTCTTTTTAGCATGCCTACCTCTTCAAACACAAAAGGAGTTAGAGGTCAAACCCTTCAAACCTAATCTATTCACAATCTCATCATCACTCCTTTCCAAAGGAAGATCCACCTCACATTTAGCTTCCACCGTCTCTTGGATCATAAAAACAATTCTTTGTCATACCTACTAAATGATCAACTTATCCCCACGAAAAACCCTACGATTCCTTTCCAACTAGATTTGCCAAAGGATGAAGGCAGGGCCAATACACCACACAATATGGAGGAAAGAAGCTTATGTAGGAGGTCTCCCCAAACTGCTCTAGAATTCAACAAGAGAAGAGGCGTGAACTCAAGGATGTTTCCAAATACCCCACCAAAAATGCCAAATAAGTATAGAAAAAGGACAATGAAAGAACAAATGGGATGGATACTCTTCACTCCTCCCATAAAGAACACAAACTGATGGGTTGTGGAATCCCCACTTTTGAATATTATCCCAAGTCAAACATTTGTTCCAAGCTAAGATCCACAGGAAGCCATTACACTTAGGCCAGGAGAACTTATTCCAAACATTTTTCCACCATGGAACTTGGACAACCCTCCATACTTTCGAGCAATCAGCTCCTGATGCCCACTAGCCACCATGAAAACTCCCTTAGGATTTGGACCCCAAGCCAAAATATCCCTATCTCGAAGAGAGCTACATAGTCTACTTTCCAAAATACTTCAAAGCTCAACACAATCCTCCTCCAAGCCATCCAAAGGACATTCACTAGGAGCCTTCCATCTAGATACCTCTATATGCTCATAAAGATAAGAAGTCTTAAAATCAATCACCCTAGACCAACTAGCCTCCAAGAAGTGTTGACAAAGAGCCTACAAATTAGGATACCTACTCATAATAGAGGAAAACCCATCCCAAGATTCAAACCAAAAGAGAGCCTCAACTCCCCTATTGCATATCCAAAACAAACCCTCCTTGATTGGGTTAGCCCCTTTTTTTAGCATTTCCCAAATCATATAACCTCTCTCCACAAGCAGATATTGGGGAATCTCTTCCTTCAGAATACCACTTAGATACTTGTGAGATATAATCTTGGCCCAGACAAGGTCCTCTTCTAAACATCATCTCCAGTAAAGCTTGGCAGATAGCACCAACCCAGTCAGAGTCAAATGTCATATCCTGAGACCACCAAACAGCTTCAGACTACAAATAATATCTCACTTCACAAGCTCCACTTAGAAGATGACAAACTGCCCGCCCATAAAAATTGCTTAGCCAGAGAATCCAAATCCTTAATAAATCCAACGGGAGCCACCTGGAGCATACACCTATAGTTTGGAAGACCCTGCACCATCAATTTAAGAAGTTGAACTCAACCATCGGTGAGTCCAATGGTTCACCTTCGTACAAAGCTTGTCCAAAATAGTTTTCTAAGAGCCCTAGGGAAGGGTACTAGAAGAGATAGGCATGCCAAGATAAATTAAAGGAAAGGAACCAATATGAAACCTTAAGATATGAGCAATCCTTTGTTGAATGAGCCTCAAAGTATTAGAAAAGAAAATGGAAGATTTTTCTTCATTAATCATCTACCTAGAAGCCACAAGATAAATATCCAAAACCTTGCGTAAATTAGTGGCCTAACTTTAGCCATGCCCATCAAAGCAATATCATCCACAAATTACAGGTGCGACTGGGAGGTAAACCATTGCCTCAAATCCAACCTTGGATAAGACCCAACACCAACTTGTTCTTAACTAGCCTCCCAAAACCTTCAACCAAAAGAATGAATAAATAGGGAGAAAGAGGATCCCCTTGGCAAAGACCACGAGAAGCCCCAAATAAGGAAGACAATTAACCATTTATCAACATCGAAAAAAGAAGTGGTCGTGACACAACTCATAACCCAACTAACCCACTCCTCAACAAAACCAAAAGCAATAAGAAATTTGCACAAGAAGGACCACTTGAATCTATCATAAGCCTTTGCCATATCCAACTTGATGAACATAGCTTTTTCTTTAGAGGTCACCATGGAATGAATAGTTTCGGTGGCAATGACCACACCATCTAAGATTTTCATATTAGCCACAAATCCACCCTATTCCTTAAGCTTCTTGAGCCACCACTTCAACCTCTTAGCTATTAGCTTGGACATAATTTTTTCAACCACATTGCAAAGAGAGATAGGCCAAAAAAAAATCAATTGATCCACTCCCTCACATTTGGGGATGAGAGCCAAAAAGGTGGAATTCATAGCCTGCAACATCTACTTGTTCCTCTAAGATTCACGAACCACCTCTAAAAGGTCCAAATTTACAATATCCCAAAATTCTTGAAATAATTCAATTGAAAAGCCATCAAGACTAGGAGCTTTCCCTTTCTTCATTTGAAAGACAGTAGCCTCCAATTCTTCCAGGGACATGCAACCCAAGAGTTGCTCATTCATTTCCACAGTAACTAGAGAAGGAATACATGACAAAACTTGATTTTCTTCAACCTCCACATCCCGAGAATCCTCCCTAAACAAGGGCGTAAATAATTGCGAAACTTCTTTGGAAATATCACTCAAAGAGGTTAAATGCTCGCCCTTATCATTCACAAGATAAGGGATTGAATTATCGTGTCTCCCGACCTTCACATAATTGAAAAAAGAAGGCAGTGTTTTTGTCCCCCTCCTGTAACCACTCTACCTGAGCCTTTTGTTTTCCAGTAAATCTCATCTCTCAACTCACACTCCTCTAGATCTTTCAAAGCCCTCAAATCGTTGAGAGAATCCTCAGAAAGGCCAAACTCCCTAATCTCATGGGTGATAGCATCCAAAATAGTGTGAGCAACAACCTTAGCCTGGAAGATATTACCAAAACACTGCCTATTCCACCTTTTGAGTTGGTACTTCACATATTGCAGCTGCTTGAAAAAAGAATACATGGTAGTCCATAAATGGGTCTCCCCAAACACCACCATTCAACCACATGCACCTACAAAGAGGAATCTCACAACCACATAAGCTGAAACTTAAAAGAGGGAGATCGAATAACACAAGTTGAAGAAACCAATAATTTAATAAGTTAGTGATCTAAGCCCCTCTAGTCCAAAATCTTAGAACAAGTAGACCAAGATCCACCTATCTAGAAATAAGAGAATAGGAACCTGTCAAGCTTCTCAACAATACCATCTTCCCCCAATCTCTTATTGTTCCATGTAAACTGACCATTTCTACCTCATGCTTAATGTCAACAGGATTCAAGTCAGAAATATTATCATGGAGAAGAAAAGAAGAAGGCTCCAATATCAAAACTCCACCCCTCTTTTCATCTAAATTAGTAATTGCATTGAAATCACATGTAATAATCCAAGGATAGAGAGGCACAAAACTTCAAATGAAATAGATGTGATACCACAGGTGTTGCTTACCAAGCAAATCAGTAGGAGCATAGAAGTTGGAAAGAAGAATCATTTCCCCTGTTTCTAGGCTTGAAACAACCATTGAAATAGAAGACTTACAGGACATCCACCAAAGAGGGTGAATCTTCAATAGATTCCATAGACAAGCCACACCCCTTGCATTACCTTGGGCCCTAGTACACCGACATTGACGCCGACCGCAAAGTTTAGGCACTAAACCACACATATTATCAATAGACAACTTAGTTTCCTATATGAAAAGCATGATAGGAGAATTATTTCTTACCAAATCATAAATATTTTTTTGTCAAGGGCCATTGTTCAAGCCCCTTACATTCCATGAGAGGATGATCATTTCTAAGGGTTAGAAAAATGAGAGTCAAGAGTCTTAACAGATCTTGACTCCACCAATGTCTCCCCCATCATCTTGATTTTCTTTAAATCCTTCTTTCTCCCAACCTTGGAAGCCTTCTTAGTAACCCCTTTTTTAAGAATTTTTTTGGTGAAGCTCCAAAGAAGGAGAAGCCTTGTTTCCTTTTTCCAAGTCGGATCCCAACTTCATCAATGGAAGAGAAATTTACCCTCCACTCTTCTCCTTAGCCTCTAGGTCCTCTATCACCATTGACTCCACCAGACTAAGATCAGTTTCCATTTGCAACACACCCACATCTTATGTATTCTAAATATTGTCAAAAAAAATTCCTTCCTGAACCAACCCTACAACACCTTGATCCAGAACCATCATCCTTGGATTCGCCTCCTACTGACTAAGGTCATCCGACACCTCAAATCTATTAAAAGTATCCCCTTCTTGTTGCTCCTTAAAAGTCCTCTTCTGACCATAGTTCCTATTATGGGCCTTAACAAGAATGAAGCCCTCAGTGTCTACAACATTACCAGGAATGGGAGCCTTGCCTTTGTCAACCTTAAGAGGATTGCGAGGGGGTTGAGAAGGCACAGACGCATAAGGTTTGGCCTTGGGACATCTTTGTTGCAAATGACCATATTCATGACATAGCTGATAGCGGAAAGACAAAGTCTCATAATCAAGTTGCCACATCCAAGAAGACGTACCTGCATGAATTTCCAGAGAGTCTGGAAGAGGGTTACTCAAATCAATCTCAACACAAATACAAGCAAAATTCATTACCTTTCTATCATGTTTTTGCTGAGAAGGACCCATTGGTTTCCCTAGAAGCAATGCAACCATTTGCAAAATGTCATTGCACCAATACTCAATCAAAAATCGAGGAAGACACACCTGCACTGAAACACGATTCGGGACCTCTTTCGTAGGATTAAAACCAATGTTTCATGGTTTTATGAATAAACCAATCTGGTTGTGGAAATAAGGTCCACTCTTGAAAACTCTTGCGATCAGTGATAGAGTTGAAGATGACCATAAAATAACTATTTGTCAGCAACATCACTTCCATTTCGCCCTTTGGATTCTGTTGGTGTTTTCTCCAGCAGAACCTTGAAGATCCTCTAAAGGTGTGCCATTCCTTATACTCAAATTTCAAGATCAGTGGCCAATGAATGAGAGATTGATATGAAACCTTTCTCCCTTGCACTTTGGGCTCTGTGAAACCCAGGAGGGTGATCCTAACAGTATAATTATAGATACTTGTGTGCCAAAGCATCCAAAACATTGTAAATAGATAATTCTCCTTTAATTGTTTAATAGACAAAATACCCTAAAGATTTGGATGACCTTCATGGTAATGTCTAGCTTAAACATGGGAAATACTATACTTTAAGCTCAACACACATTCATATTGAGATAGGAAATTAGAGTTGTTTTTAAGTGTAGATGTTGTAAAAGGATCTCAGGAGACTACAACACTAAAATGACCGGTTCCTTATCCCAAGGTGGAGTCATTTAAACCATGAAATTGAAAATACATTGCAACATTATCTCTGTCATGACTGTGCCTATCAATGACGCCTTATATCATCAATACCAGAGACTTAACCAGAAATACTTAGTAATCCCTACATACAATTGCATAAACCTTCATTCGTGTTAATACAATTTAACTTACTCCTTGAATAAGAGTAATAACAGTGAACAAACATTCAGGGAAAGACAAGAAGATGAACAATAGAAACCCTTGATTTCTTATATTCAAAACTTACACAATGTCTACAATGGAGAAAATTGGCCCAAAATATCTTTCCATTTATTTATCAAAGATGATAGTGCTGTAATTATATTCACCATTACAGAACTTAGAAAACTCCCATAACCTAAAATAGACTCCTATTCTATTACAGACTTGTTACATAATTTCTCCCCGAGATCGAATTGTGAGCAAAACCTTGCAAATGAAACAAAAATTACATTTAAAGAAATGAGGAAACCCTCAGATAGAAATCTTGTTTGACATCTGGCACTAGTTGTTCCCTTAGATCAATAACAATATTGCACTAGAAGAATGCCTTCTCCTGCTCATTATTTTCCTACCTTTGTTATTTTCCTTCACCTAAAAATCTCGTGCAAACATTACCCTGCATGTAAAAACCATTTTCTGGCCTCATTTTCACTTTGCAAGTGAAAAATATTAACTCTCAGTCAAAACCCATTTACCCATCTGCCCTTTTACTCTATAGGTAAAATCTTCTTTTTTGCCCATATGCTAGATTAATTTCTGGGTCGCGAGAAATGGTTGCCAAGCATTTTTTACCTCACAGGTTGCTAGAAAATGTATAAAAATTTGCCAAAATTGCCTCCCAGGCAATAGAAATGGTTATGGAAACTTTCTGCAGCATGAAAGAGCACTTCCCAGCCTGCACATGTGTTTAAAAATGTGCCTGAAGACAAAAAACATGATTACATTCTCTAGTTTAATTCCCATTCACAATGAAGTTCATTTAAAATGCCCTTTCATATGGAAAATATTAACTAAAATGCCTATGCATTCACACTACCTTTTAAACACATTTCAGCCACTCAAATATTTACCAATGAGAATCCATCGTTGCAGATAAAGCCATTGTGGTTTTGTATTTGCTTAGTCACTTCAAACTAGCGATGAACATTGCCATGAAATATTTGAAGTTTTTTTCTCAAAGTTTGCAGTGAAGTGCACTGGCTAATGGGAAAGAAGAATTAAACCTTGCTCAACAATAATTTTTTTGAAAATGCATTTAATAATTTTCCCTTTGATGTTTGCCCACAACCATCACTTGATTTTCATTATCGCTACTTTGTGAAGTTGAATGAAGCCCCAATTAGTGATGGGCGATGGAGTGTGAGCCATCACTGCCTTCATTACCATCATTGATTTGTATATGTGCAATTTGTGATAGGCGATGGAATTAAAAAACTGCTATGATATTGCCGTGAAATTGCTGTGGAGTTCTTTAGCCAATGAGAAGCCAAAATAAAACTTGCATTCAATTCCGAGAGAGATGTGCGATGACTCAGTTTTAATGATTCTCATAAGGTTTATAAAGTTGCCTTAGACTCATACAATGTAAATCATCTGAGATCGCTAATTTGAATCAACTCAATCATTTTCAAAGGGAGATGGGCGATGAAGTTCTTGCTGCATGAGTGTCGTGAGTGCCGTGAGTACCGTGTCTCGACCAATCATAAGTAGGAATTAAACTTGCTCTCCATCATAAACATTTAAAATTGTGTTTTATATTTGCCCTAAATGCCTTTTCATTTTTTCCCAATATTTAAAATATTCACAATATTTTAAATATTAACATTTGAAAACATTAGAAAATGGGCAAATTTTAATTTCGCCTAGAGAAAATTCACTGCGCATAAATGGAGATCCCTAGAGCCGATATTTTTTGCGTGTGGCCATAATCAATTATTTAAAACATGGTTTTAAATTAGATTTTTCCCAGCCATCAAAATTCAAGTGCCTCCTTTGTAAACTGGCCTGCTGGATGTGTTCGCCACAACCAGAAAACATTAAGATAATACATCATATGACCTTTATTTTTGACAAAATTGAAATTGGAGAGGTTTTAGATCAAAACAAGAAATGGGTTTCCCTTAGAATTAGGAAATTTGAAACTTTTCAAAACACCAAATTTGGTCCGGTCGCGATAAAAAATGATTAAATAGCATATCAAAACTCATTCTGTGGGCACAAAAATGAGTAGGCGTGTTACCATATGTACCAAAAAACATTTTACCAAAGGTATTTGCAAGATGACCTCTGAGTTGAAAAATTTTAATTGACAAAGAGGGCCTCCAAGGCATATCTAGTAGGATGCAAGCCTAAGCTCTGTCATCAAACTGAAAGGGCAAAGACACTTCAAATTTGCAAAATTTGAGGGTGCCATCAGAGTCTAAGTCCATTGAGCCCATGACTCCATAAATTGGAGTGAGATACACATTCCCATGAATTTGCATATCAAGGCATGTTTAGAGAAATACTCAACGTCCTCTGTTATTGATTCTAGTTGAATCACCAGACTGGCCTATCTTTGCTTCTTTCCAAGCAACTGTTAATTTTCGGGATTCGAGGGTCTCCAAACGGAGCAAACCCTCCCATCCTTAAATCATTAAATAACAAATTATTCTTAATAACTCTTTTTGATGAAGATGTAGATTTTACTCCAAAAGCAGCATGAAAATCCAAAGAACATTTTAATCGTGATGCTTCCCTTGGTTCCATTGCCAAGAGAAAACTAGACCACACCCTTATACCTCTCCACTACACTATGCCAAACACCACACAAATAGCAAACTGGAAGAAAATAGGAAAGGAAAAAACAAATACCCCCGATCATAATAAAAGACCCCTCCCGTCCTCCCTGCCTGAACACCAAACAACACACATGACTGTAATCGTCAAACCAAAGGCATGCAC
>VDFB02106950.1:0-19393 GCA_007258455.2 Sequoia sempervirens
GAACCACTCAAGGATAGACCCATTGGAGAGATAAACTAGTCAAAAATATAAATGCTCTTTCTACCTCAGAGGAATCAAGTGAAGATGATTCTAAAGGTAAAACCAAGGTAAACTCACCTTTTAAGATTAAAATCAGAGGCCCTAAGGAGGGTAAACTTGAAAAGAAAAGAAAACCAGAGGGAAAGAAGAGGAGTCATACTTTGAAAATAGGTAAGTCTACAGAAGCAGAAGAACTTGAGAAGGAAAAAAAGGAAGACACTCCTCCAGAGCCAAAAAGGACAAGGATAACAAGGGCGTCTAAGAAGAAAGATCAGGAAAATTCAAAGGATAAGGCAGACCCTCCTGTGGTTGATGTGGAGAGCTCAGGAGAAAAACCCCAGGTTTATTCAAAAAGGTCAAGAAATCCATCTCCCAAGGAGACTATGCAAAAGGCGGATCCCCTTCCAATGGCATCCACTGTGCAACTACAGAAAGATACCTCTCCTTCATTGGGTATACCTGAGCAGATGATTCATGAAGAGCACGAGACGAGTGAGGAGGTGGAACCATTTAAGGACGGGGAACTTCATAGTGCAGCTGCTGAGTTTGAGGTAGGAGATGTGGAAATGCATCATTCTCTGTTGGTACAATACGAGAATTCTCCTGCAAGTAGTAAAAATAGTAGATCTCCTGAGAAGGAGAATTTTCCTATTAAGACTCCATCACCCTTGCATGAAGAGGAGCCAGAAGTGGGAAACAAAGGTGATCAATCTCTGGAAAAGGAAAAGGATGAGACGGTAGATCAGCATGAAGAGGTTAAGGAAGGTGAAACCCAAGTGGATCCTGCTGTTTCGGATTGGCTAGACAAGGAAATCAAAAGGAAACAGGTCATTGTTGAGGACACTCTTCTCAACTCGGATGAAATGTTGGCCAAGATTGGAAAGGGTAAAAGAAAGAAGATAGCCAAGGTGGTTTCCAGGATCGAAAGGGATGAAGCTAGTAATAGAGTTATTCACATTTCCACCCCTGTTGCAGGTAAAGGTAGAGATGAGATCACTGGGGAGGATTATGATGTACAAACCATCAATCTTGGGCCCACTTCTATGGAGCAAGATATTGAAGAGTATGAGGGGTTTAGTGTAGTGATCATTGGTAGATTGAGGAAGGAGACACAGTCTAAGCATGAACTAAATAAAGAGAATGAAAGGCTTAGGAAATTTTTGGAAGATTTGATGAAGCCCTTACAATCTTTTCACCCATCCTCTTCTACTACTGCTGGTTTCTTGCCGAAGGAGACCATCTCTGAGTTAGAAAAGATGAAAGCTTCCACTCAGGCTACAATGAATTGGTTGCAAGAAGTACATGCTAAGGGAGATGATGCAATAAAAGAGATCCTTTCAACTAGAAAGGATGCAATGAGGGCTAAGGATTGGCTAGATCATATTTTATCTCAAGAAAAGTAGGACACTGATCTCTTACTGTAGAAAACCAAGACAATCATGGAGTATAGTAAGGATCAGCTGGTGGTTGATGGAATTCTCTCTTCATCTAGGGTTAATGAGCCTTGGGAGTGGTTTGAAGCCCTGCAGATCCAGCAGAAGATCATCAAGAAGATCTACAAACAAAGGAATCAAATTGATGGTAATTTAACTAATGCTTATGATGGATGCATATCCTTTTTTGAGATAATGACTGGCAGGAGGAAGATTGCCCCTAAGTACTTGAGTTTTGAACAATTGAAGGAATGGTGGCATGATGTCTATGCCCCTAATATTGAGGATTATATGACAGGACACCAATTAGATGATGCAGCTACTTATCTGGCTATGATGGATAAGTACCTTGCATACAATGGTGATTGGGATAAAACAGTTAAGCAGTCAAGGGTAGAGATTGACTCAATTGAATGTTGGCTCAGAATCCTACCCTTGCCATCTGTTGTTGAGTTGGATAAGGCACTTTTGAAAGTTCAGGAATCGCTAGATCAGAACAAAGATAAGGGAGGCGGTAGTTAATACCATGCAACTTCATGATTTGTGCTTCCGTATTATTATAGGGCATGTATTGATCCAAGTTGCATTGAGGAATGTGTTGTGGACGACCTTGATGATGTATCGACATTTAATGTGTGCCTTATTTTGAATTTCCTGAGGCCGACTTGTTTTGGCTATTTTATTTTGTAAATGTCTGGCTGGGTTGACATGTTTTGGATCTTCTTTAAATTGGTGTTCCTGCCTCATTTGTAAGAGTTAGATAGATAATAGAAATTAGACAAGATAGATTGAGGAGAAGAGCTAGAGAATTTTGTAGTGGAAGTAGTAGTTAGTTCTCTCGAGCAAGTGTTGTAACACATAACAGTGGAATTTTTGCTACATCTTGGTTACCTAATACAATTGAAAGCATTGTGGTTTCTCTGGTGAATTCTTTTGTGTTAGTTTATCTTGCATGGTTCCTGTTGTTCCATCCTTTGAAATTGCTTGAAGATATTGGATTAATGTTAAATTTAGAATTAGATTAGTTTGGTGAATAATGTTCATGATTTCATTCTTGGAATGTTTGTAGCAATCTCTGGTCTATACTCCCAATAGCTATCTGATTGTAGTAGGCTGGTGAAGTCAACCTGGACCATACATCTATTTGTGCTTAGTTCGATTGTAGATGAATATCTATGATTTGAAAATCTATAAGCCTTAGAAGATTTCACCTTTCTTGTGATATTGCATTGTGGGTTAAGCAGGAATTGGTTATTTGAGATTGGTCTATTTCAGGTATTTGTCATTTGCATTGTTCATCTTGGAAATATTTTAGATTTCGTTATATCTCTTACACCCTAATCTTTTGTTGTTTCTTTATTATCTAGTTAAATTTAGGATTTAAGATCATCATATTGCAAAATTTGATAATTTGGAAAGATATAGTTTGGTTGTAGTAAGGTCCAATTGTGATTACTAGCATTTTCACATATTATCTGAGTTTTTTATGCATCGTCATGACCTGACACTCAAGAGACCTTGGGGTGATCTTAGCACTTGTTGAGAATTCATCTTTCAAGAGAGATAGAATATTATTTTTTGTCTGAGTTGTTGCTGTGTAGAAAACACCATCAATAGATTGGAACTAGAAGGAGGGCCTAAATGAGCTCACTGGATCGTTTCTTAAATGCCATCTCTCCTAAGAGATATAGGATAAGTACCAGATCTACCCCAGGAGAAGAAGATTTATAGGAATTACAGTTCCCCACTAGGTCAAGGAGGACTCAAGAAAGGGGAGAATCATCATTACCCATCCCTTCACTAGTATCGTCTGCATCTTCACTTCCAAAAGTTGAGGCCATACCCATCCCTGAGGCAGTTCCCATTCAACAACCCCAGCCTATCATTAATCAACCACAACCACCACCGCCACTTTTTCCAATGGCTTTCCTTGCTAATAATCCATCTCCCTTGTTTTTTAATGCCTATAATGTTATGCCCAAGAACCCTAAGCATTTTTGTTCAAAATTTCATGTTAATGACCCAAACAAGACTGTGGAAGAGCATATTAGGATCTTCCAAACCTATCTCAAAGATAGAGGAATTGCTCATGAAGATGTTTCCTGTAGGTTGTTTCCTTATTCATTAGGAGAAGAGGCTTTTTACTGGTACAATCACCTCCCATCAGGTTCAATTCATAACTGGAATGACCTTGAAACTACCTTTTTACAGAAGTTCAGAATACCCATTAGTGCCAATGAATTGTATCTGCAATTCACTAGAGTCAAGAGAGAGGTTAATGAACCCATATCCAGTTTCAATAATAGGTTCCACCGTGCATACACCAGACTTCAATACCCTTATGTCTTAGAAAATGATACAGCCCTGGGAGTCTATTATGAAGCTTTGGAAAGCCTTACAACAACCTTTCTGAAATGGAGACCCAACCCTCCAGCTCGCCTAATTGATGCCTATACAGAAGCTGTCAAGATTAGCACAGATCTAAGGCAACACTTGGCTGGACCGTTGCCTTCTTTAGGACCAGTTGCACATCCAAATCAGGTTCAGGCAGTAAATCAGGAACTCGCCAATCATACTCCAATCATGAATCCAGTACCTTAGTTGCCTTTGGTGCCACACCCTGGTCCCCCCATGAGCCAAGTCTCTCCTATGATGAACTTCCCCCAGCAGTAGGTTAACCAACCCCTGTATCAGCAGTAGCCAACTGGTTTCCCTACTTGTAGAATTATGAAGTGTTGCATCAGTCTATGGGATCTGCTACAATGTTTGTTCCTCCTTAGAGTAATCCAAGCCAGACCCCTTATGGAGATCCAAATAAGGATAGGATTGATGAAATGGCTAAGCAGATAAAGAAGTTAAACCTAGAGGTGACTTACCTAAGGAATCAAAACAACCAATTACAAGCTACTTAGAAAAATATACAATCCAATCAGAATAGAGAATATCCACAAGGGCAGAATTTTGACAGAGGACAGTGTAATGAAAGGCGGTATAACAATGACAGAGGATATAATCAGGATAGGGGTTACAACAATGACAGAGGATTCAATAATGATAGAAGAAATTTTTTTGATAAAGGACATGGTAGTGGACCAGGATTTGATAGGAGGCAATCACAGGGACATAACAGGACATGGAATACAAGACCCAATAATGGAGGAGTCCCCACTCCATTGGATCAACCAGTCAATCAACTTGTCAACCAATTGCAAATCAGCCAGTCAATCAAGACAAGCCTCCCAGTGGTGTATATCTGGCTGAGGCTGCCCTGTCAGGATGGTGTAGGCTCCATAAGATAGGCCAGCATTCGGAGTTAGAATGTCCAGAATTCCAAACTGTGGCCTCTATTTTCCAGTATGAAGTGGAGAATAATGCAAATGGTCAGGAGATTGTTCCCTCCATCCCCTATGACTCTCTTGTGTTAGTATTAAATCATGCCCCTTTTCCAGCAGGTGAAGAAAATGTTTCAGAAGAGGAATCTGATTCCCAGGAAGAGAAGGTAGACCAAATCTGCAATGGAGATGAGGTTGCTCAGTTATTCAATGAGGAAATAAATGATAATGGCCCCCTAGATAAGAAGCTTATGTTGAAGAAGTGCAAATGTTCTAGAGGAAAGGTTTAAGAGATATGCCCCATAGACGCCCATAGACTGGGGGTCCTTTCACCACCTCCATTCCTCCTAATAATTTCAATATCCCTCCGGACCCTAATGCTAGTAATAATCTGTCCTTTCCACATGTTTCTAGGCAGTACCTTTCAAAGGAAGGACAAGCTCAAACTAACCCACAGAAGGAAAAAAGTTATTCAAGCAAGTAAAGATAAGATAGAGGAATCTTCCAGAGAGGTCCCTACTAATTTGAGTGAGGAGCAAATGGCTTTGTATGTCGTTGAGGAGTTCAAGAAATTAAAGGTAAATCTTTCAACATTCGAGTTACTGAGGTTCCCTGCAATTAGGAATGCAGTTCTAGGTACCTATGGTGCACACCCAGTGTCTTTGGATAAATCTTTCAGTGAGAGTATCAACAAGGCTTCTAGTTCTCAGCCTGTGAAGACACAAAACCAGACCCACAGTCAGACTAACCTGCCCCCTGGAGACAAAGGAAAGGAAAAGGACAAGACCCAAGTTGCTCAGGTCGATACTCAGCCAAATTTTTTTCAAGGGAAGACAGAGACCCCACCATTCTTGATCTCTGTGTGCATATTCGATAAAAATTTACATAACTGTTTATTGGATTCTAGTGCTTCTACTAATGTGATGCCATTTGGAGTATGTAGAGCTTTAGGGATTACGCCTACTGACTCCTAGAAGAAGGTAACTCAGTTGGATAGAACTAAAGTAAATGTGGTGGGAGAATTAAACATGATTCACATACAAGTAGCTTCTGACCCAAGAATTCAATAGGTTATCAATATTCAAGTAGCTGATATCCCTGATGCGTATGGCTTGATTCTAGGAAGAGACTTTACTAAGGCCTTAAATTGATATGTATCTACTGATCACTCCCACATGTGGCTTCCCTAGAAAGGGGTACCAAATCAGATCAGAATTGAGAGAGAACCAAGAATAAAATACATGATTACAGAGTACCAAAATACTTCAAATGAAGTTCTGATATTAGAATTAGGCACATGAAATTATATATTGTCGACTCCTTATGAGGAGTCATATTCAAAGGAGGTATTGATGCTACATACGATGCCTATTGATACAGAGACAAAATCCAGCAATGCTACTGTTCTGACAGAATCAATTAAAAAAGAGGAGGAATCCGAGGACAATCAGATTAGCCTACTAGGCAGCTTCCAGGAATTCATTAGACAGTGTATTGAAAACCAAGTTCACCTAGGTAGAAGGACAAGCTTTGAAGAATTACTCTTACCTAATTGGTGTAGAGTTCACAATGCTTCCCATTCAGAGTTGGAATGCTGTTTATGCCAAACAGTAGTAGAACAAGTACAAAAATGCATAAATCCAACCTTAGCGGTCAGGATTGACATGCAAAGCCCTCAGGAAGATTATAAAGGAAAGAAAGCGATGTTGTCTGAGGAACCCTCTAGCAGTAATAACCTGAAGGATATGATGAAGAGGATTGCAACTGCTGAATGTTGGACTCTCAGATTTGATGGATCTAAATCCAAGCATGGAGCTGAAGCAGGGTTCGAACTGATTAGCCCAAAAGGTAAAACCTTTTTTGCAACCCATAGACTTCAATTTCACTATACTAATAACGTAGCAGAATATGAGGCATTGATTCACGGACTTCTTATGGTATTTAAGAAAAAGGTTAAGGTTCTGCAAGTTTTCGGTGATTCTGAGTTGGTAATTAAGCAAGTAAGGAAACAATATTCATGCCATGATAGGAGAATGACTAATTAGAGGCATAGAGTATGGGACCTAATTGAGGGATTTGATGCCTTCAATATTCAACTGATACCACGACAGAAGAATCAAACTGCAGATTCTCTGGCCCAGGCATCAAGTACTCTGTAGCCCCTATCTTTGTCAGGTTTGAAAAAGTTTACTGTAGAATTGACTCATGTGCCATCAGTTCCGGACAATGTTACTAACTTTAAGGTATTTGAAGATGACAAGCATATCCTAGAATTCATCACAAACACAGATGTTTTTGCTTCCCAAATCATTGATGAAACAAAACTCTAGGAAGCAGAACTGGACTTGGAGGGAGTGATAAATTTGAAGTCTAATACTATTCCAAGGGGAATGGTACAGTTGGAGCGGATTTTTGATTTGGACAAGATTAGAGATCAGGAGCAAGAGTCTAAGAAGAAGTCTATTAGTGGACAGTGTGATACTTACAATATGGGAACTGAAGATAATGCCAAGAACATTTTTATTGGCAAGGTATGCACTCCAGAGGAAAGACAAGGAATAATTGAAGCATTGCATAGCTTTCCGGATGTAATAGCCTGGAGTTATGAGGACTTGAAAACTTACGATACATCAATCATAACTCATACTATACCTCTGAAGCCAGGTGCCAAGCCTTTCAGGTAGAGACATAGACAAATTAACGCATTACTGGAACATGTTATAAAGAAAGAAGTTCAGAAATTACTGTCTGCCAGAATTATATTTCTGTTCAGACATTCAACATGGGTGGTGAACCTAGTCCCAGTAATAAAAAAGAATGGGGAAATCAAACTTTGCGTTGATTTCAGAAATCTAAACAGATCATCAGAAAAGGACAATTATCTAGTCCCTTCACTAGATGAAGTACTTCAAGTGGTTAACGGTTCTTAGATGATGTCCTTTCTGGATGGTTATTCATGGTACAACTAGGTAATGGTTCAGTATGAGGATAGACACAAGACTGATTTCATAACTAAATGGGGTACCTTTGCTTACAGGAGGATGCCTTTTGGTCTCATTAATGCAGGGGCTACATTTCAAAGGGCCATGGATATTGCCTTTAAAGATATCATAGGCAAGTGCATTATTATTTATATAGACGATCTAACTATCTTCTCCAAAAAAAAAGATGACCACATGTCTAACTTATGCAAAGTGTTTCAAATGTGCAGAGAATTTGGTATATCCTTGAATCCTAAAAAGTGCATTTTTGGAGTGACAGAAGGGAAGTTACTGGGACACGTCATATATGAAAAGGGAATTGCTATTGATCTAGAAAGAGTGGAGGCCATACTGAAGATTCATCCACCTGCTAGCAAAAAGGAGATGAAGTCTTTCTTTGGCAAGATTAACTTCGTCAGGAAATTCATTACTAGATTTACTAAAATTGTTAAACCGTTGAATGCAATGTTGAAGCAGGACGCTAAAGTTAAATGGACTACAGAAGCAAATGAAGCATTTATAGAAATCAAAAGAGCTATTGCTGATGCTCCAGTATTGGTAAGTCCCGATTACAGTAAGCCCTTTTACATCTATTCATTTGCCTCAGACCATTCATGTGCGGGAATGTTGACTCAGAAGTCTAATGAGGGAAATGAGCATCCTATTGCTTTTATGAGTGCACCATTAAAAGATGTCGAGTTGAAATATCCGAGTGTAGAAAAGAAGGCATACACCCTGGTTAGAGCAGTGAAGAAATTCAGACACTATATCCTCAGGAATAAGGTTTATGCGATTGTCCCAGATCCCACAATTAAGTTACTGTTGATGTAGAATGAGTTGGGTGAGCGTAGAGAAAAGTGGGTGACAATGCTACAAGAATATGACATTGAGATCCAACCCATGAAGTTGGTAAGAGGGCAGGGACTTACACAGACTATGGCTGAAATGGGGCCTGAACTGATTGTTCAGAATTATAATCTTGAGGAGGTTTCCCCAGGTGGCTGGTATGATGACATAGTTTATTACTTGTTGAACCAGCAATCTCCAGGTCATCTTAATGTTGTTCAGAGGAGAGTTCTACGGCTGAAGAGTGAAAATTTTATGCTAAAAGGAGTTTTTTTGTACAAGAAAAATCATGAAGGCATTTATTTGAGGTGTCTCGGGAAACAGGAAGCTGAAAGGGTGATGAACGAATTTCATGAAAAGTATGGCACTGGCCATGGTTCTGCTATTGCCACAACAAATCAGATCTTAAGGGCTAGGTATTATTGGCCCACGTTGTTCAAAGATGTTCACCATCATGTTGGGACCTGTCATACTTTCCAGACTACAACAATGAGGGAAAGGTATGCAACACTCCCACTTCAACCGGTTATTGAGGTAAGGCCTTTTGATCAGTGGGGTATGGACTTCATAGGCCCTATCAACCCACCATCTTCTGTGGGACACACGTATATTCTAACCATTACTGATTATTTCACAAGATTGAGGCTTTTACTTGTAGGTAATGTACATCTGAGGTAGTTATTGATTTTCTAGAATCTGCTATTATTAATTGATTTGGATGTCCCATTTCTATTGTCTGTTATAATGGTCCTGCTTTCGCATCTTTAAAATTTTCAAACTGGGCTTTTGATCATGGCATTATTATAAAGTTTTCATCTAATTACTACCTCCAGGGTAATGACCTGTTAGAATCCTCCAATAAGAATTTATTGAATGTTATCCATAAGATGCTGGAGAGGAACCCAAAAGACTGGCACACCCAGCTTCGGTTTTCCCTCTGGGCAGATCGTACAAGGCTTAAGTCATCCATTGGAACATCTCCTATCACTTAGTATATGGTCTAGAGCCAGTATTCCCTATTCAACTCAAGATCCCAACCTTGCAATTTATTAATGAGTTTTATGATGAGCGGGATAGAAGGGAAGCTAGGTTGACGGAGCTACTGAACCTTGAGGAAAAAAGAGACGATGCCCTTGAGAACTTTGCCAAACATCAGGGGTAGTTAAGAGGTGGTTTAACAGAAGGGCTAAATTCAAAGCCTTTCGGATTTCTAGCCTTGTGTTGTACTGGGATAAACCTCATGATCGAAAAGGGGACCATGGAAAGTTTGATAAACTGTGGCTCGGTCCATATCAGATTGTTGAAATACTTGGAGATAATGCCTTCCATCTGAAGACTCTCATGGGGGAAGATATTCCACTACCTGTTAATGGGTAGTATTTGAAACATTATTTCCAATCCTGAGCTATTTCCAGCTCTCTGCTTTTGTATATAGTTAGTTTAGGTTGCTTTCTGTTGTTTTGTTTTGGTTGGGTTTGGTTTCCCTTTTGTTTTCTGCTTCTGCTTTGGTTAGAGTAGGTTTCCTTTCAGTTTTTCTTGCTTTGCTTTGGTTAGAGTAGGTTTGATTTAGCCTATTTTGCTTTGGTTTGTGTTGCTCTTGCTCTTGGTTACTTCTCTTTCTGGGATCTCCTGTTGCATTTGTATGACAGTGGTGACAAAGTAGGCGTGGTGTTCTTAGTATTTCCTTTGCAAACTTTAATCATCTTTTTAGAATATCATGGTATGAATTCTCTACCCAATGTCACATATCCTTGTGTTTAAGGCGAAGAGTCCTCTAGTCAAATTGAACAGGAATACATTAGGGTCTCACATTTTTGAATATTAAAGATACCTGAAGTTGCAGAAGGTCCTTATGAAGTTTGCACAGGTGAAAAATCCTTTTTCTGCTCTAGTGCCACTGTGGTTCTCATCCCTGAGTGTGAACTTCACTGTTCAAAGGTTGAAGTAAAAAAAAAGAGAAGATCAGAAAAGGAAAGAGACACTATTGAAAATTAAAAGACTGAATTCAACTCATCAGGGGGATCTGAATATCTCTACCGGGGCTATGGACACCTAGCTGGCAGTAGAGATATGTTCAAGTGAATCACAGTGACAACCTCATTGTGGCTATTGATGCCTGAATGGCAGCGAGGCTCTATCCAGGTTGCTTTTAGAGTATGAATCATTATGTAGCTTGTTCAGACCAAGTTTGGTTTCTTTTGCAGCTAAGGGGGGTAATGAATGCATGTGCACACACTTCGACCCTAGTGTAGGAAAAGTTTTGATGACTTGTGGGTTCTATGGTTTAACCGTAGGTAGTGACCGGATGGATGAGTTGAAACCATGAGTTTTGGGTTCTTGATTCCAGTTTGTCATCGAAATGCTCTACAACATTTCCCCAGCGGAGTCGCCATTTGTTGTGTAGTTTTGCATGCATGCCCCACTTGGAGTAGGGACCCTCTGATTTCTGATTTATGATGTCTCTTTGACCTTTGGTTTTTATTGGATTTGTCCTTTCGAGGTCTCGGGATGTTGGTCTTACTTATCTTGGTCTTACCCTGAAGATTGAATCAATGGAACTTGTGTTTTACTGAAGTCCAGGTTTCTGGTCAAATCCGGGATTTTTCGGCTCACACGGATTTTCCCAGATTCCTTCGGAGTCCCGGGGGGTGTGCCATCCATGAAATTCATGCCCATCAGGATAATCTGATTGACTCGGATTTTCCCGAAATTCTGTTTCGACCTCGGGTTTCCATATTTTCTCGATACGTCTTGTCAGCCATTAATGTTTAGAGTACCTCCTCTCTGGCATGAATGTGGGTAAATTTAAGGTCTTTTGGCACTCTTCCTAATTTCATTGTTCATTTTCTATTTTCTCTTGCGCTTGAGTTTGTTCATTTTGAGCTTTGGTTGTTGGATTTGGTCTGCTCGCGTGTGGATTCCTTGGGCGTTCATGTTGATTTATCACCACTAGGGCACCCTGGTTCGCACTGATTTCCTTGGGCTCGGGGTTCGATTGGATTTGATTCATGGTAAGTCGTCATTGACCTCTCCCCTTGTTTTGTGCTTCGTGGTTGAATCTTTAAAGTTTGTTGATGATTATACGGGTCGGCCCTTTCTCATTTTTTTCGTGATTACATATTTATCGACTTGGGGTTTGGTTGACCTTTCTGCGGGTTTTCAATACCTGCACTGCGCATCCTTTCATTTTTTCGATTGAACTTCGGGTGTACAGGTGTGCCTGGGCGTTCTTTTGAGGTCGTGCCTTGTTTGTGTGTAATCTAGTTTAATTTGTGAAGGTAGGGTTTTGATATGTCCGGTCAGGGTTCTTAAGTTTGGTGGAGTCATTGTGATCCTCACGCCCTATGTCTAGCTCGACCTTGCTTGTAACATTTGACCCTGGTGTGCCCTAGTTTAATCATTTTGAGGGATAATGTCTGAAAGTTTTGAGGTTGCCCTAGCTTTCATGGTGGAAGTCTGGCTGTCGAATTTAGGGCATCGTTATTTTGTCACGGGGATCAATCATTTGAGAATCTTAGGAGTTTGAATTCAACCGTGGTTGAAGTTTGGCTTATTGGGATTGATTTCGTGTTCATTAGATTCAGATAGGAGGCTTTGTATGATCACTCCATGAATTGTCTGCACGTAGAATGGTCGTCGGGTTTCCAAGGTGTTTGCGGAATTTCCGCGCATCCGGATTTTCCCCGGTTTTGCCATTTTGCCGAAGTATGGAGAATTCCCGGAATTTCACACTGCCCGCGGAAATCTGTCCCATCCGGATTTTTCCAGTTTTCTATCTGGTTTCACTTGATTTCGGTTTTTGAGATTGAATTAAGGAATTAAATATTGGATGATGATTTCTCGTTGCTTAATCGATGAATCTTATGATAATCATGCATCTCTTTTGTTTGTATTGATGATTTATTTGATGAAATGATGTCTTGGCTACGAGAGTCCGTCTGGGTCGGATTTCTCTAAAATTCTGCCCTGACTGAATTTTCCCGGATTACCCCATTTTCCCAAATTTTCCAGTTTGATGTTCAATGATTTATTTTAAGTGATTTCATTGGGTTTTGAGACTAACATTTTGATTGAAATATGGATAATAATTGGATTTTCATGAGGCTCTTCTATGAATGTAGGCTGAATTGAGTAAGACAGCAACAGGAAAGTCCAAAGGAGATACAAAAGGAGCTTCAATTACAGATACGGAAAGGATAAAGCTGGATATGAAGAACCAGTTGCCGGATAGTAAGTTGGTTTTAGTTTGGTCAGAGGTCTTTGATACAAATGTTGGGGCTTGGAGATATGAGGAGTTCAAAGGAAGGATGGCTCGGAAGGATCTATCAGTTTTGACAAAGGGGATGGTGAAATCCTGACTGGCTCATGTGGCAGGATTTCCTCCTACGGTTCAATGCTATGAATTAATATTGGAATGTTCCTGGCACTATGACCTTGGTATGCAAAGGATCATTAGTCCTGATGGGAGAGTATTGGAAAATCTTAATCCAGTCTCCATTGCCCAGTCATTTGACATGCCAGACTTACCATGTGTGTGTGCCTTAGACATGGACTTGGCTAGGACTTACTATGATGATGAACCCATCAAAGCTCAACAAATGATCAATTCTTTGCTGGAGAAGCCAAAATATCATTTCTCTAAGCTGCCTAAATAGCTACACAGGGTCAAGTTTCGACAAGATATATATGATGCAATCACACTGTTGAGCAGGGTGGCAGGCTTGAAAAGTGTCAGGACATTGGAGAATTGGATGGTACATGTTATTAACAAGATTGAGCAGGGTTTCAATTACAACTGGGCAGGGATTATCAGTATAGTGATTGACAGGCAGATGAGAGATGTGCTGGAGTCAAAGAAATTGACCATGACATCTTATATGGTATATATACTTGCCAAATTTTATCCATACAGGGGATTGAGTCGAAATGGAACATTAGGGAAAGATGTCATCTATGAGGTGTACCCTGAGTTGCACCTAGGGAGTTCAAATTATCGAAGAGTGAATGATGCATTTACTATGCATATTACTAGGTTGCTTTAGAATGCAGAGTAGGTGAGAATTTCTGATGGAGCTAAGGAACTTATTCAAAGATATGGAGTCTGGTTTATACAATTCCCCACCTTCTCCTATATCAGGATTGATGGATGCCCGACTGCTCCATACAAATTGCCAAGATACCCCACCAACCACGTCATACTCTTGGAGGTTACCTGGCAGATATGTGATTTTGATGCTGTTGTTAAAAATGAGAAACATAAGATAGGGTTTGGTGGAGATTTTCCCTTGAGAATTGGTGCAGGTGAAGTCTGCCCTTCAATGAATTTGGCTTATGCATTAGGGGAAGAGTTGAGTACTTTTGGCTTCTCTTTCCATTCTAAGAGGGCAGGTTTTGACATCACTGGTGAAGCACAGAAGAAGGCTACTAAAGATTATCACCACAAGGATGATCTAGAAGACTACTGGGTGAACAACAAGGATGAATTTGAGGTGAGAAAGAAAAGGTATTCTAGGCTTCCAGTTGATGTAACCAGGATGTACAATGTTAAGTTGATTCCTGATCAGTTGGAGGATGACGAGAATCTAGTCTAGGATCATGCATATGAACCAGTCAAGGACAGACCCATTGGAGAGATAAACTAGTCAGAAAGTGAGATAACTGAGTTGGAGGAGCTGATGGCTCCTATTGTGAAATCCACCAAGTCATGGCTAAAACATAAATTATGGGAATTGGAGAGTGAGAAGGTACCTTGCACTTTCAATTTGATGGGAAATCTAAATGCTCTTTCTACCTCAGAGGAATCAGGTGAAGATGATTCTAAAGGTAAAACCAAGGTAAACTCACCTTTTAAGATTAAAATCAGAGGCCCTAAGGAATTAGACTTGAAAGAAAAACCCAAGGGGAAGAGATTATTACTTTGAAATGGGTAAAGTCTGAGAGAGAGAGAGAACTTGAGAAGGGAAAAAAGGGGCATATCTGAGGCAAAAGGACAAGGGGTTATGGGGCCTCTAAGAGAGAAAGGTCGGGGAGAGTGCTAAGGGGATAAGGGGCCCTCCTGCTGGATTTGATGCCAGAGGCTGGAGAGAAAAACCCGGAGTTGGCCAAGAGAAAGTCCAGAACTCCATCTGCGAGGAGACTGCAAAAGCGGATCCCCTTTGATGGCATCACTATGGAACAGCATAGGAATACCTCCTTCATTTGGGTATACCCAGGAGGCAAAATGAGATTTCACTGAAACTACCTGAGACCCGGTGAGGGAGGTGGAACCATTTAAGGACGGGGAAAAACTTCATAGTGCCAGCTTGAGTTTGAAGAATTGGGAGATGTGATACATCATTCTCACATTGGGCACGTATAGGAACCTCACTGCAGTGGTAAAATAAAGTAAATCTCACGAGAAGGAGGGATGTTCACCCTAGGAACTCCATGCAGAAGGGGTTGGAGTGGGAAACAAGAGGTGATCAATCTTTGGAAAGGGAAAGGATTGGGAATATTTGTTGGGGAATGCTTGCCAGAGAGGATTAAGAGAGAAGGAAGTGAAACGGGGAGTGGATCTTGCTGTTCAGGATTAAACAAACAAAGAGAGAATCGAAAAGATTCGACAATACAGGACTCTCTCTCAACTAAGGATGAAATATTGGCTGAATTAGGAAAGGGTGAAAGAAGATAGCCAAGGTGGTTTCGAGGATCGAAAGGGATGAAGCTAGTAATAGAGTTATTCACATTTGCACCCCTGCTGCAAGTAAAGGTAGAGATGAGATAATTGGGGAGGATTAGTAGTGTAGCAGACTATCAATCTTGAAAGGCCGCTGTGAACAGAATATTAGAAGAAATTATGAGAGTCAGTCACAGTGATCATTTGGGAGTTGAGAGGGAGCAGTTGAAAAGCATGAACTAAAAGAAATAGAATGAAAACTTGGAGTAAATGGAAATTTGAAGTGACTAACAATCTGCCACATACTCACTTGGTTTCTTCTAGGAGGGTATCCTCGAGTTCGAAGGATGCGGCTTCCGCCGGGCTGTAATGGGTGGTTGCAATAGGAAATGCAGGGCTAGGGGAGATGATGCAATAAAAGAGATCCTTTCAACTAGAAAGGGTGCAACAAGGGCTAAGGATTGGCTAGATCATGTTTTATCTTAGGATAAGGAGGACACTGATCTATTACTATCGAAAACCAAGACAATCATGGAGTATAGTAAGGCTCAGCTGGTGGTTGATGGAATTCTCTCTTCATCTAGGGTTAGCCAGAGCCTTAGGAGGTGGTTTGAAAAAGAGCCCACCGATGTGGCGAGAGAATCATGGAGAGATCTGAGCAAAGGAGCAAATTGATAGTATTAATTTGTATTACTTGCCAGTGGATGCTTTTGAGATGTGGTGGCGGGGTAGATGGCCCCTAAGGAATTCTTGGAGTTTAGAACAATTGAAGGAATGGTGGCATGAGAATGTCTATGCCCCGATGTTGGGGATTCTATAATGAGTTACCAATTAGATGAAGTGTAGCCTTATACAGTGGATAAGTACCTGGCATACAAGGGGGATTGGGATAAAATGGTTAAGCAGTCAAGGGAAGAGATTGAATCAATTGAATGTCGGCTCAAAATCCTACCCTTGCCACCTGTTGCTGAGTTGGATAGGGTACTTTTGAAAGTTCATGAATCGCTTGATCAAAACAAGGATAAGGGAGGTGGAAGTTAATGCCATGCCACTTCATGATTTATGCTTCCCTATTATTGTAGGGCATGTATTGATCTGAGTTGCATTGGGAATGTGTTGTAGCCGACCTTGGTAGAATATCTGAAGCATTTAATGTGTGCCTTATTTTGAATTTCCTGAGGCCGACTTGTTTTGGCTATTTTATTTTGTAAATGTCTGGTTGGGCTGACATGTTTTGGATCTTCTTTAAATTGGCATTCTTGCCTCATTTGTAAGAGTTAGATAGATAATAGAAATTAGACAAGCTAGATTGAGGAGAAGAGCTAGAGCATTTTGCAGTGGAAGTAGTAGTTAGTTCTCTCGAGCAAGTGCTGTAACACAAAACAGTGGAATTGTTGCTACATCTTGGTTACCTAATACAATTGAAAGCATTGTGGTTTCTTTGGTGAATTCTTTTGTGTTAGTTTATCTTGCATGGTTCCTATTGTTCCATCCTTTGAAATTTCTTGAAGATATTGGATTAATGTTAAATTTAGAATTAGATTAGTTTGGTGAATAATGTTCATGATTTCATGCTTGGAATGTTTGTAGCAATCTCTGGTCTATACTCCAAGTAGCTATCTGATTGTAGTAGGCTAGTGAAGTCAACCTGGACCATACATCTATTTGTGCTTAGTTTGATCGTAGATGAATATCTATGATTTGAAAATCTATAAGCCTTAGAAGATTGCACCTTTCTTGTGATATTGCATTGTGGGTTAAGCAGGAATTGGTTATTTGAGATTGGTCTGTTTCAGGTATTTGTCATTTGCATTATTCATCTTAGAAATAGTTTAGATTTCGTTATATCTCTTACACCTCATATTTTGTTGTTTCTTTATTATCTAGTTAGATTTAGGATTTAAGATCATCATATTGCAAAATTTGATAAATTGGAAAGATACAGTTTTCTTGTAGTAAGGTCCGATTGTGATTACTAGCATGTTCACTTATTATCTGAGTTGTTTATGCATCATCATGACCTGACACCCGAGAGACCTTGGGGTTATCTTAGCACTTGTTGAGAATTCACCTTTCAAGAGAGATAGAATATTATTTTCTGTCTGAGTTGTTGCTGTGCAGAAAACACCATCAATAGGAACCTAGGGAACATTTTGTAGCATATAATGTAGAAACAAATACAAAATAGCTAGGACCAGGATTAGAAATAATGCTCAAGATTAGTTGTTTATCATACTTCTCGATTCCACACTATTCCAATTACAATCTAAAAGCTTTGAATTTTTTTGAAGAAGTCTTGTATGGTGTCAAAATTGGAAGGACATAAACCTATGAGTTTATTCTCCAATTAATGACCCCTTAACTCATCCCACTTACCAAAGAGGGTTTCTAAAGTGGTCCACACTCCATTTGGTGTAGTGAAAGATTCAATGTGAAAAAGAAGGTTAGGAGAGACTTACATAGAGGAACAAAGGCTTCATCACATTTATTAAACCATTTTATCTTTTATGCAACATCTTGAGGTTTAGTTTCAAGTCCTATTATAACCCAGTGATATCTATGTATTTTTAGCCAATAGGCTATATACGGAATGAAATTTGAGCTGAAACCTGTCTCATTCTGGCATACAACTCTTTTTCATTGGTATACAACTCCTGTCCAAACCATATTGACTAAAGCGATGCTATTTAAAATGAATGATTGCCACATATTATTTAACTTCTTTTTGGAAAAAGGAAATTCAAATTGTAGACGTGTAATGTGCAAATTCGTTACACCATAATTCGGAGGTCAGACCACACTTTAGTATTTTGGATTTCCTTTGCTATTCATAGGCATATGAATACATCTAATATGTTGAATAGCGGTTGTTTGACTTCTTAATCTTATATTAATTGATGGATATTCAGAGCTATATTATATTTTTAATTTAAATTCTATAGTCTTCATAAAAGGTTTCATATATATATTAATCTATTTTAAGTTGCATGCGATTTGATTATTAATATTAACCATTAGTAATAATATTAAATAAATATTTGTGATGATCTTTACTTTTGCAACTTGATTTATATATTACTTAATTATTATATTATTTATTAATAATTATTTTCATATGTTTAAGTATTATTATACATATATTAATTTAATTAGTTTTATATAAATATTTCTTATTATAAACAATTATCACTTATATATAATAGTTCTTGATGGAGTGGAGAGGGGGTGGGAAGAGGAGCAGGGGGGGATTTGAAATTTTGGGATGATTCTGGAGAGGATGGTGTAAAATTATGGTTTATTGTTGGGCTGGTTGCTGGTGTCGTTCTATGGGGCTTCTGAGGAGTGGAGCTGGCTATTGTCTTTGGCTTGGGATGCACTATTGTGGGTCTATTTGTTGCTTTCATCCTTCTGGGTAGTTGTGGTTTGGTGCTGGCTGTTGTCATTTTCCTGTTGGGGTGTCGTGTTTCAGATGTGGCTACTACTTTCTCCCTATGGGGTTTTTCCCAGTTCTTCTTTGTTGGGTGTGCGGTTGGGTGCCCATTCGGTTCTTCCCGTGGGCTTGGCTATCTTGTTGCCTTTGTTGCTGGTCTTTTATGTGGCTCTTGCTCTAGTGTTGCATGGGGTTTTTGGGGTGCATATAGTGGGTTTGATAGTGGAGAGATTCTGGCATTTTTTAGACCTTGACTAACATGTAGGGTCAAATGTTGTTTTTAATGGTTTTTCCTTCTCTCTTCTATTTCCATTTGTGGTTCCTCCTGGTCCTTTCCTTCTTTTTGAGGGTTCTAGTGCCTCTTTGTGGGACATTTCTTTTGGTGTGGCTTTTGGGTTGTGCTTCTATAAGGATTCCTCTTTCTTGTAGGTTGTGGGTTTTGGTTTGCCTTTGGTGGAGGTTTCTATGGAGAGTTTTTGGCATGTTTTAGACCCTAACTAGCATGTAGGGTCGGAGGTTGTTCTTCATGGTCTTTCCTTCTCTCTACTCTCTCTACTTGGGGGCTTTCCTTTCCTTGTCCTGCTTCTCTTGGGTTCCAATGGATTTCTTTAGTGCTTCTATGGGACTTCCTCTTTGCTGCAAGTTGTGGGTTTTGGTTTTCCTTTGGTGGAGTTGTC
>VDFB02106951.1:0-22015 GCA_007258455.2 Sequoia sempervirens
ATAATTTGGAGAAAGTTTTCCTTTGAAACTTTTGAAACTGATTGATAACATTTTGTGATAATAGATCTTTTCATTGATGATGGATTTTGTCTTGTCATGAAATGCTAGCAAGGTTTCTTCTTCCTTTCGTATCCAAGTAGATTAAATTCATGCAAGTAGCTTACTTTGGTGTGTGGTGTTTCATTGAGATAGCTTCATTTTATTCCATACCACTAGCGGCTTGTTGATGATAAGTCTGCCTTGCGTGGTCAGCTGGACATTATCTTGTGCTTGACTTCTGTTATGGCTTACATACTTATATGCGTTGTTCTGATGGTGTACGTATGTTAAACTGTAACTTGAATACCTTTCGCTATCCCCTTTGAAGATTGCACCGATTTTGCTGAGGCTGTCCGACGGAGGCTAGGCGAAATCTGGTTGAAGTCTATTGAAACGAAGCCCCATATACCCTGCATTTAGAATAGAGTACAAATTTCTTAGGTCCTTTCCCTTTTACTTTCAGCATACTTCTTATTAGTTTTAGAAAAGATACACACTGCCAAATCATGCACGTAAGAATCCCCTTCAAATTACATATCAACTGCTAACTGCGAGAAGTCTGAACAACTACGTAAGTCCCCTTGACATACCAGCAATATCACATCAAGCCAAACTGAGCCTACATGCCATAAAGGAACTAGCCTTGGAAGGTTGAGCGCCGCGAACTTTACGGCAGTAGGCGTCTGCGAGGAATGTCTTTGATCAGAAGAGAGAATAGGCGTCGGTTGAGGCGACTACGTTAATGTTGAGTGCGGTCTCAAAAACCCGTCAACATGACCCTTTGACCTCGCTTGACGCTAGGCAGCATTTGACCTTGAAGCTTCCAATTTTATAACTTAGAATATTTTTCAAGCCTCTCATCTAGCTGGGGGCATTTCAAGTCTTGTGCTTCCACTTCGTTTGCCTTAGTAAATTTCTTACCTTGGAAAATTTTCAAAAACTCCACTCTTAGCTTTAGGCGCAATTGGAGGGGTCTCCTTTCAATTTTCACGCCTTATAATTTTTTTATTCATCTACTTCAACTTAGGCGCATCTACCACCTTGAGGTTTCACTTTATCAACACTTTAGAAAATTTTACCTCCTCCACTCTAGTTTGAGGCGCATTTCACAAGGTGGGCTTCTAGTTTCAAGGACTTAGTAAATTTTCAAGCATCACCTCTTCCATGATAGCGCATATCATACCCTGAGCTTCCAATTTTGAATACTTAGAATATTTTAGCTCATCCTTGAGGTGAAAGTGCATTTTAGCTTTAATAGCGTTTTTCACTGGCTGGACTTGAAAATTTATCAACTTTAGTGAATTTCATGCTCCTTGCCTAATTTAGGGTGACTCGTTTATGCTAAACCTAGCTTGCCCTAACTTTCTATTTTTAGCAAGTTCTCTAGATTTCGTGCTTTGAACTAATTTCAAGCTCCAAAAGGTTGGATTTCGCTTTGTTCTGAATCTCGGGATGCATTTGTGTTGTTGATGCCTGATATCTGTCTATACCTGCTATTTTTAGCAACCTACTAAAAATAGCAATTGCTCGGAATGAGTTCAAATTTCACATGTTGATTGCCTAAAGAATGTTGATCATGGCTGAATATTGCTCCTACCTGACTGCCATGTTCTGCCCCTGAATTTAGGAAACCCTAATTCCTCTGTACCAGCCTGCTAAAAATAGTAAGTGCTTGATTTGTTTGAATCTCTGTAGCTCTGTTTGACTTGAAATTCGCACCATGGGGTCCTCATGACCTACTTAGCCCATTCACACTGCCATCCTGAGCTGACCTGCTATTAATAGCATATTTTTGAAGGTGGTTTGCTATTTATAGTAACTGCTTGTTTCTGATATTTCCACAACTCTGATTGACCTGAAATTCGAAAAGTGTGCTCCTCACCACGTGACCTGCCCATTGACACCGGCGCCTGACGTTGATTTACTATTTTTAGCCTGCTTCTGAAATGACTTACTATTTATAGTAAGTGCTTCGTTTGCCTTCAAATTTTACCAACAGGTAGCTTGAAAGATACTGATCACGGTGGTTTACACCGGTTTTCGAAAATTCTGACTTTTTACCCCTCTTTTTGGGTCCCGAAGCTGGAAACCCTAATTCATCTTGCATGCATATCAAATGATCTCCGTTTGTTCCCGTTTCTGTTGCATTGCGATCAGTTTGTGATTCTGAAGTGTTGGGAGGTGGCTGCCAGAAAACATTTGCTAAAAATAGTAAGTTGTTGAAGGAGTGATTATCCTCGTTTGCATGTCACATCATCGCGAAGCTCTTGAAAAACCCACAAGGAATCATCAGACATGCAAAGAAAACCTTGACATGCAAACCCTAAAAATAGCCTCTGAAGGCTAAACTCTGAAAGTTATCATCTTGCTTTGCCTGTTACACCATCATGAAGGTCTTAGAAAACCCAGAAGGAATCCCTAGACATGCGTTGAAAAACTCAGCATATAGGCCCCGAAATCTTCTCTGGAAGCTGAACTGCTAAAAATAGCAAGTTGTCTATTTTAGCTAAAATTTTGCACGTGAGCAACTTGATGTATTCTGGATGTGGTGTGACTGTCGAAACTTCAAGTACGTTGACGGAATGCCCTGAACCACACACTTACTAAAAATAGTAAGTTGTCAGAATCTAATGAAATTTCAATGGAAACCTGCTAGAACTACACTGATAGTAATGTTAGCCTCGGATTTCAATTCATTCATTTCGTTTGACCCAAGATTGACCAGGAAAGCACAAACCCTAATTTTCAAACTTGGCCAAATTTTACGTTTAAGCTAGCAAACGAGAACATCCCCAGAAGGCAGACATCAGAAAAGAGACAGAAAGAGAGAGAGAGAGAGACAAAAACCAAAGCCAAAAGACCAGAATGGAGCAAAAATTAGGGGTCCCCATCTTGAATGGGGCGATGTGTGAAAAGGTCACAACACTACTATTTACAGTCTTACAAATATGGAAATAAGCTGCAAATTACATATGAATTACAATAGTCTTCAAGCACATGAGTAATAGATGATCTCATACAAATAATTATCTCTCTAACTGCTGCTAATGAATCAAAAATCAGAACTTCTAAAGTCTGATACAAAAATCAGTAAACTGACAATGTCAACCAGCAACTGTGAAAATCAATAAAGTATTCATAACTCACTCAATTCACCTCCGAATCGAATGATGTCTTTTGCAGAGGTCTTCTAGAAGGTAGGCACCCAAAAACAGACACCAAACAGCAGCAAACTTCAACTTATAACATCTTGCACAAATCCCAACGCTCTTAGAAAAGTACGGCCCTCCTTGGAGGGGCGATTTTCAGTTAAAAATCACTCTTCAAAATAAAATCCCAAATTAAACATGAAGGGTCGCCCAAGGTCAGCAAATGGAATGATGAAATACCCAGAACCAAATTCAAACTAGAAAATAAGCTATGAATCAAAATCACCTTCAGCTGTAGATGAACCAGCAAACCAAAATTGCCAAAAAAACTCCAGAATTTTTCAATCAAATGAGCTCAATCTGCTAGTCTGATGTTGAGAAGCAGCAATGTAGACAACTAGGTGTTATCTTGCAAACACGAAATTGGACGAAAGGCTAGGAGGTAGACATCCTCGAAGCAAAGTATCATTTGTCATTCTGACAGCATAACTTTAGCATAATTTTCATGGATACCAATGCTGAAGCAAAGCATTCATTTTATAGAAGAGTAGAAGACTCTTCAATTCCTCAAGGAAGCACGCCAAGAGTCACATGAGACTCTTCAAATTTCCAAAATAACAATAAACCTTCAAATGGCGTCCCTTTTTGCAAGAATATAATTTCCACTTTATTTAAAACAACTCCTCAAAGTGTGGCGTCCTTTTTTCCCAAGGCATTTAAAATTTTATAATTAATATTTAAAGCATATGAAGGCATCCCCCTTCATGACCACCTTTTAACACAACTTTTGAAGTTATTCTCCTAGGCCAAGGGGTCAGCTGCAATTTAAAATATTAATGCCTTTATTTATGAAATTCACCAAATAGACTTCTAGAAGCCAAAAATTGAATTCAGATAATTGCTCCAATTGGGAAAGTCTTCCTGAAAGATGACAATCTTCATACTGCCAAAATTAGAATTTACTATAAATAGTAAACTCCCTAAAAGGCCATAGAACCTCAAAACTAGAAACCCTGATTTTACCTCAAACAAGCCTACAGGCTCCCGGAATAGGCTGATGAGTGACAAAACAGATCACTGATGAGAAGGGGACATTACATCTCGTCCTTGTGGGCAGGAGAATCCGGCAATTGAGCTCCCGACCGAGTTTCCTAGAGAATCAGTTAGCGGCTTGGAGGATTTAAGGAGGATGGCAGAAGAGGCAGATAAATGGGTTACTAATGTTCGCGCTGAGACAAAGAAGTTTATGGAGGATCTTGCTCATTCCTATCAGCAGGCCTCTAGCATTATGGCACGAATGGATGCAATTGATCAGGCTTGGGGTGAGGCTCGCATCTATCAGAACAAGGTTGTTCAGCGTTTGGAGGCTTTAATGCATACGCCCTTGCAGATTTTGGTTAAGGGAGGCATGATTCAGGAAGGTGATAGGTATGACTTTTCTGGCTGGTATTCTTCAGTGGTCACGGGCCGAGGTTTCTTTGACGCAACACAGGCAGATTCGGCCAGAGTCAGAAAGGCCATGGGGAATATTATAGATGGAGTCCTGAACACGCTTGAGGCTATCTTTGCTAGGAGATTGACTCCAGAGGAGGTGACTGCAGATAGTTTGAGGGGTAGATTGATGCCTTTCTTTTCTAAGGTGAAGGCTTTTGTGCAGGATGATTTTGAAAATACCTCGACCTTCTCCAGCCTTATTTAGAATACCCAGGATGCCTTGACCGCTTGGAGGAAGTCTTGCACTCGGCATGGGCAAATGGTAAAAGTACTTGAGTTTCAACTTGATCATATCCCACCCATTTCAATTCAAGAAGTCAAGAAAATGCTAGCCAGGTTCATTGATTTTGCAGTCAGGGAGAAGGAAAATGGAAACGCCCTTCTGGATGATGATCTTTTGGAAGATGACAGTGGGCATTAGTTGCCTATGCTATTTTGAGAGTGAGTGGAGAATCTATTGCTCATTTATTACCCCACTCCTCTTTGTGGCGTTTTTTAGGGTGAATCTTGTTTAGGGTTTATGTGGCTCAATTTGAGCCCTTCAGCCGATTGTAATCTGAGTCATCCATTCACATTGGACTAGGCCATCTATAAAAGGGGCATCCCCCCTCATTTGTAATTCATTAGATTAGATCATCAGAGAATAGAGGAGCATAGAGAGATAGTATTGCATAGGTTGATAGTTTGGTAGCATAGCTTAGTTTGAAGAGGAAAGAAAGTTTTCTCATTGATTTCTTTGTAAGAAGTTGTTGTGAACACTTTCATAATAAAATAGTTTTCATTGATGGTGATTCCTTCTTTTGTTGTGAGCAGCTAGCAAGGCTCCTTCGTCCTTCCGAATCACTTAGCATTTTAAAGTAGCTTAGAGTAAAATAGATTTCATTTCATGCAAATAGATGATAGTTGTGGAACGTGGTGCTTGATCTTAGCAAGCTTCGTTTAAATCCATACCACTAGCGAACTTACTGATCGTAAGTTTTCCTTTGCGTGGTCGACTGGAATATTTCGTACTTAACTTCAATTATGATTGGCATGTTTGTATGCGTCATCGTGATGGTATTTACATGTTGAATTGTAATCTAAATATCTTTAGTCACCCTTTGAAGATTGCACCGACTCCGTGGAAGCTGTCCAAAGCGAGGCAAAACAAAGTTTGGTTGAAGTTTGCTGAAGTTGATCTCCACATTCCGCTCTTAGATTAGTCCATAGCTTTCTAATCCCTGCAAAATCCCTTTTCTCTTTGATGTCTGCTATCAAACAATTACGTAAGTCCCCTCGTGATACCAACAAATCACATCAAACCAACTAAGACTATCCCCTACATAAAGGAACCTTGGAGTTGAATGCATGAACTTTCTTGCAATCTTAGCGTGCAGAATACTTTGATCAAGAGAGGATAGAGTATCCGTTGGAAACTTTATTCTATGTTGGTGCGGTCATAAAACACCCATCAACAGTAACTAGGTTGAAACTTCCAAAATCTACACAAACAAGGGTCAAAGTCATTTTATTCAAGATAATATTTTCTTCTAGCAGTTTGTTTCTGCTTGTGATTTCTCAAAAATACTTTGGATTCATTCAAGAAGTTCTCTACCAAATTGATTACACACACAATACTTGTAGAGTTTCATGCACACAGATCTTGGTGTCATTCCTTATAACCCTTATACATCCCTGCAATTACTTTTTGATCCATAAATAAGCAGAATGAAAAAAAAAATTCAGTACAAGATCCTAATCACCCTACATCTATAAGCTAAAACTTGTCATCTAAACCCAAATTGACTTTCATTGTAGTGGGGTGCATGTATGTAATGTTGTCCTTATCATAAAAGGAATATGCAAGCATATTGTTTGTTAAAGCATTTCCAAATTGGAACTTGGTAAAGTTAGGAGGGATCATTCTTGAATACATTCTCATGTTCTACAGAGTTCAAATGTTCGCCACTTATGCCATGGTCTATTATGGAATCTGATAATGGCTAACTATTGACTATTCAATCCAATTCAGTGCAAGGGGGGAAAACCTTGTAGTCTTCCATGTAGCAATATAGTAGCACACTATTGGATTCAATTTCATCTCCAAAGCAATTATTTACATACTCATCAGTGTGATTCATAGATTCATCAGCAATATTTTTATCTTCTAAATAAATTGTGGCTAGATCTCCAAATTCTATTCATGTGCTTTCCTTTATTCTTCATATGCAAAAATCTGCACTTTAGTAACCAAGACTGCCTGCTTCATCATTTGATTCAGCTATATCTAACAGCTTCCCTGGTAACCAAGTAGAGTCAGCAGAGCTGCCAACTAACCTTAAAGGTGGGATCAATGTAAGACAATAATTAATCATTTTGGTAATACTTGTTATACAATAAAAATAAGACATTTATGTTTCATGGGAATAGATAAGTGTTAAGTGGCATGCATAGGACTTGTTAAGTTTAAGTTGTTAATCAAGTTGGTTATGTGTGGGCAGTTGCCTATCTGACATAACTGTTGTAGCCCAACCTATATGAACATTTTCTATTTATGACAAGAGTGCTATCGACCCTCCACATATTGTCTTGCCCATTGTTACAAAAATTGCCAATTTATCATGATAAATCACCACTTGCCCCTCCTGCTGCTTTTATCTTTTAAAAAATCATGGATATAATCAATCAACCCAGTTTCTGACAGGCTCTTCGGCACTTCCATCAGGAAAAATCACAGTAGTCGCAATTTTTCAAAGCATCATGACTTCTCCCAATAAAACCATTTGGGTTTTTTCTGATTTCTATGGCAATTTTTTTATGATTTTTTCCTAACCATAACCCTATCTTTCCATAACCCTATCCCAATTTTTTTCCAATTAGTTTGTAAAAAAATCTTAATCTTTTGGTTTGCCAATTTATTCCCAAGAAATAGTTTGCCACCATGGTCTTTCTTATGTTTACTAGAGAATCTGTACATTATTGACTTGCATAATGAAGACTTTCCCATTTGTAGAAATTCAAATGTGAACAGGATCACTTAATTTTCCCATTTCTAGCAATTTTCATGACTAGGATCATTAGACTTTTCCATATCCATAGAGGATATCAGCACAGAATCAATGGGTCATGAGAAAATTACATGGTAAAAGGAACGAAACAAAATACATTTAAAGTTGGAGGGAAAGCCGATCTGTAAATATTACCATAAATAAGACACATAAAACTGAAGAGATCATCCAAACAATTAATAATGGATTTGTTTTGATACATTTAACTGAGCATTGTAACTAAAACAAATGGTTTTGATGATAGACGATAGGTACCTTATCACTGTCAGGACAACAGCCTTTGAGAAATCCATCACAAATAGATGCTTTGGGATTGACATTCACATGCCTATAAGGGCAATTCTCATCTGTACAAATTCCTTTATACCAGAAGTGAATCACACAAGTAGTGTTAAAATATTACAGGCCTAGCAGAAAGTAGAAGACACAAACTAAAAACAGACTCACCAAGCAGAAAATTTGAACAGTCCAGCATTGGTTCTGAGATAACCTGCATGCAAAAGACCAAAAATTATATTATAGAGAGGGGTTTTGAGCACATGCACCATCCACATATTGATCTGATTTGAATATTACCCAATCCAACATGCCTGTTAAGAGAGAATATTGCATGGCAAGATTTAAAGTTTGTTTTGACTTATTACCTGGTGTATCAATTTGCAGTCCATATTGGAGCAAGTACCTTTCAGGAACTGTGTACAAATTACCACCTTCTCAGAATCATGTGTGCGAGGGCATATGCCAACTTCCTTGTTGGAATTACTAAATCTTGATAAAGACTGGGAATATTGTTGTTTCTTGGACAAAATGGATCTTACAGTGTGTAAACTCCGTCTAATCTTTTCATCAACCAAGGCACGACTGATTGTATTTGAACGTCTAACAAGTTGGTTCACATTCCCAACTTGTACATATCTGTTTTCAGCACCACCAAAAACCACATTAAACTCTATTCAGATATTTAATTCACGGCGTGAAATTTCAATCATAGGATTGGATAAACATGGAAAAGTGAATCTGATCACTAGAACTACCTCCTGTGGGACATGCATAAACAGAGCCACTATCAAACGGAAAAATTGGATGTAAGGTGTACCCTTGAGGCTTGTATCATAACTAAAAACACATGGCACTAAATCTTGTTCAGTTCTGATATGATGAAAACAGTGTTCTTGCTTAAAGTAGGCCATCAGATTTATGCCAAATTTTGTCAAATCTTTATATCATTTATAAGATTGTAGAAAAAAAAAAATATTCCTTATCTAATTTAGGTCATTTCTAGCATCAAATGGGACAAGCTCAAGTGGTAGGATTTTTGGGGCCTTAAAAGTGGAATCGCAGGTTAAAATCCCCGTAGACATGATAGCATGTTCAGTTTGATAAAATACCACATCTATCTTGCTAGGTGTAGCATACTCCAATGAAACAAACTTAGATGCAAATTCCTCAGTCATTGCATCTAAACCAAAGGTCACCCCACAAGTAATATTTACCATATTTAAAAAATAGGTTAGTTTTAGCTAATGATGTAATTCGATATTAGAATAATATGAAACTGCAGATGCACTAACAAGAAAAAACAGTGCAAAGCCTTTATTACTAATTTTATTCATGTTTGAGTCAAGATTAATTCTGATGTTCCAAGTCATTCTTTTTTTTGTACCACCTCATTTAGGACCTTTTAAGTTTCTGATTTAAAAGTATTATGGTCTGTTTTTGTTCTTGATTCCATTTTGTATCTCTTACATTTATGCAGATATTTCTTTTTGTATTTTATCTTGGTGGCAGAGAATAACTATAAATACCCTTTTTATATTGGGAGAAACCATTTCTTCATGGAATTAGAAGCAATGAATAAGAGTCCCATTCTAAGTGATGTATGTTATCAACATAAGTGCAGATTTGAAGTATGAGAATTAACCCGGCTGTGAACATAGGCATCAACAGAATTCAAAGACATAAGGGTACAAATGTTTTTAAAAAAATTCCAACAACATTTGATCTGGGCAATCTAATCTGTGATGGAAATAACCATATGCATGACAGTGCAGAACCAATTGACAACTTTTATGGAGAAATCTTCCATGTTTTGAAGTGCAATTAGTATTATACTTCCAAAACAATATCTATGGAGAATCATAACCAGTTTACAGGTCGAGCCTACTGACACAATTCCAGTAACGACTGATGGAAAAGAAATGACCTGTAGAAACCGCAGTTTCCCCCTGTTCCTGAGTCTGACGTTTTTTTGTTTGTTTTTGCGTTGTTGAATGTTTTTGAGGTTTTTTGTGCAATAAGGGTAAATTGCGATTTTGCAAAGACTTGAAATAAATTCAATAAAAATAAATTAACTCTGAAAACAATTGATCTTAGAGCTATTATTGATGCCAGACTTTTTATAAATCTTTTGAAACAGTTACAATAAAGATCCTCTAACATGCAATATAAAAAGCAATGATATTTATTGAAAACCTGATTGGCTGCAGCAATAAATGATCTCAGAAAAGATGGTACGGCTGTATGAGATCTGCTCTTCTCCTTCTGTCTGCCAATCTCAAATGACTTCTGATACCCTAACACCCCCAAAGGTGAGAACTGGAAACCAAAAGGATAGGCGTTTTCTCCAAGATCATGAACTCGCCCTTTTACAACAGTACGGCCTGGTACAGCAGCAAATTAAAATGTACGGCTCCCTCTCAAAGCCTCCAGAATATCAAAAGTTAGGCGCCTTGATGAACAGATGTTCTCTGGATGAAACCCTGACAAGATCTCTGATGCTGAATGAATCTGTGAAGTTCTATGATTTCCTCTGGATGAAGAAACCTCTGTGCTGGCAATAAATCAGGTGTTATTTCACACCCTCTGAACTGCTTCCAATGGAGATGGCTCGTTCCCCAAGGAATTCGAGACTGAAACCCTAAAGCTTCTTGCTCAAACCAAACTTGATCAATTTCCAAAATCAATAATCACATAATGGCTCAAATTCCAATGCAAAGCCTATATTCTCCTCAAAAGTGCGAATTCCTTAAAGATAGGGAATTTTAAATAATTCGACTTTTATTATTTTAATTATTCAATAGTCTCCGATTAAATTTTAATAATAAAATATAATCGTCAACTGGCCCCTTTCTGATGATGGGCGACCCCTTCACTGAAATCACTTAAGTTATAATAAAATATTATAACTTTATATTATAATCTCCATTTAATTAATATTTAATTAATTCAATTAAATATTAATATCTCTCTCATTATTCATCCGATGCACGAGCTGTCTGAAGCTGATGAACACTGAAGTGATTCCGAACGCTAACAATCCATACTGCTAAAAATAGCAGGGGTCCCACGCTGACTGCCAATAACTGCTAAAAATAGCAACTTCTGCAAAAAGTGCCCGAATGAGCCCGAACGAAAGCCAACTAATCAAATACTGACAAATCTAAAGCTGAGCCAAGCTCCAATAAGACCCTCAATCCATCCCATCAGCCTACGAGGGTCGCATAATAGGCTAATTCTTACGAACTCTGATGCTCGCAAAATTGGGGACATTACAGTCCGCCCTCCCTGAAATTGCTTGTCCCCAAGCAATCTCCACCGCAAAGAAACTCCAATCCTCGGGAGGCCCAAAAGAAAAACTGTGAGATGTCCCACACATCACGAACTGTCTCCTGTAGCATCATCAAAAACTCAACTGCGCAAGCTATCCCTGGATCCCAAACCCAGAGTGAAAGTCTGTCGTGACTGTCATCCTCAGGCTGCCACTGCACTCTACTGCCTCCAACTTCACCATGCTGAGAATAGTGAAGTAACCCAATGGGACCCATCCAATACTCGGTGCCAAAGCTGTCGCCACCGGGATCCCAATACAATATGAGTTCACATCCACCTGTCATACAGAGACAAGAACTTCTAGAAGCATCTGCTACACCGAATCTCTCCCTGTCCTCTGCTAAACCCTCATGGATGTGATAACTGACCAAGACATCATGCCAACTGACACCATAGTCATCCTGTAACCATGTACCCATATGAAAAATCTATGACATAGAAGTAGCAAGCCCTGTCGAATACATATCAACATGATGGATAACTGACTGCTGTCCCTGCAAGTAATTCCCCACAAACAACTGAGTCGAGTACTTACAGCCGCAATTCCCATCTTTTGAAGATGGTAACTCTGCACACAGTAATGAATTACTCCCCTCGACTGCACCAAGAGAATCACCCTGTGCACAAGGATTGTGCATCGAATACGAATCATGTACAGGTGGATCAAAGAAAAAGCTATAAGAACTCCTCACCGTGTACACCCTATTAAACTCCTCTGCGAGCCTTGTTTGGAATCTCGATGCACTGGAACAATCCCAAACACTACGATTATCACCCAACCCAGAACTAGTATCAGGAGTATGATCAGCTTCCAACTCGAAAAGTGGATTATCATAAATCAAACCACCATCAAATTCAAACAATGGATTATTCACAGACTACACAATCACTCCATGTTGATATGAGTCATCCATCTCTGAATCCCTGGAATAATAAATTGAATTGTACTCCTGACTTGGCTCAACCAGCTGCCGATCATAATCAACTGCATCGGATGAAATAATTGATTTGCTTCCAGGAGAGGGAAACAAATCGACATAAGAACCAATCTCCCAACTGGATGATACTCTGGATATCTTCTGTGAACATGGACAAGTGTCGAGGGTTGTCACACAACGCTCTAGTGGATCAACAACCATGTCACAGGAACTATCAATGATCTGCCTTGCATCACCTATCATGGGACTAATCTCGAGAGAACCTGGAGCAACACGTGGCTCACTGCAACTCTCAACCAGTGCACTCATCCCATCTGTATCAACTGCACCTGTGACCGTGATGGATGTAACCACATCCTCCACATATCCCTCACTGCTATGAACCATAGGTGTATACTCCTCACCAACCGCTGTCATGGAAATCCGAACTATATCAAAAGATGGTGAAGATTGTGCCAAACTCAACGCCACGGTAAGCTTCTCAATCTGTAACTGTGACTCTTGAAGGGCCAACTGGGTGCTCTGCAATGAGTCCATAGTCACCTCAAGCTCATGAGTGAACTCCTCGATCTGCTCATCCTTCCCCTTCAATGCATCATAACAAATGCAATCCCACTCGAGAAGGAAATCCCTGTCCGCAAGTAGTCTTAGGTAGTTTTGTTTCATCATTCCAATTGCTTCTCGAAGTGCATGTATCTCTGCAAGGGAAAAACCACTATCACCATGCTCATCGGTCATAGGAGTACTCCAACCGTAGGTAGCCAACATCTGACGAGCAACATCAAAATGCTCAAGGGTTGTGGCAATCATATTGTCATTCACTTGTAGTTGCCCAACCAAATGATGAGGATTTTGTAGCTTATGACCCCCATACAAGTTTTCCGGTTCACAATATGCACTATGATATGACGCTGATTCATCATCACTCACCTCATGATAAGCAACATCATGTGTGCTTTCATCCATGCACACCTCAACATCTAAGGTACTGCTGCTTTGTACCTCAAAGGATGACTCAACTGATAAGGTAGAAGTTGCTGGTATGACAGTATCTTCACACACTTCCACTCTCAAAGTAACTGTATGCCTATCCGAAACACAATCCTGGGATTCCCTATCAACATATGAATCTTCTAGCTTGTTTTCAAAGGTCTGATCTGGAAAATCAGACTCACCATGACATGAATCCTCAACTCCAAATGCATCACTAGTACCCAACCCTTGAGTCTCTTCATGTGACAACTCAATAGGATTACTTTGCATATGTGAAATCGCTGCTGTCTCATGCTCACGCGAAGTTTCATCATCGCTGTCATAAAAATCAGAAGTAGCCTCCATGGTAGAAACTTCTTGAGTCACCTCTTGCAAGGACGATGTAGGTAAATCATTACCCAAAGCTGTGCTAGTGTTTTCTTGAATCAAATCAGCACGTCTATCAAATTCATCACATAAATTTCTGCATACTTCATAGGAATTTGAAGATACTAAATCATTTTGATGAAGAGTTGTATCATCCTTATGTGTAGATTCTCTATCCTTTTCATGTGTAAACAACTCATGAGCTATAGTGAGATATTTCTTCCTTGCAAACTCTGTCTTATGACAAAGACTCGGGTGCAAATCCATGTAACTCATGAAAAGAAGTTCCTTCTTAATTTTTTGAGGAAGAGCGTTATACTCCTTAAACATGCTAATCACTTCTTCTTCTTTGTTTTGTGGTGTTCTGTCCATGGTAATCCTTTCTCTGGCCTCAGGTGGTACTAACTCCCACTCGTCATTCGCCACCCTAAGTGTACCAGCAAACAAACCCTCATGCTCCTCACCTGCAACAGCCTCATCGGGCTCCTGTCTCACAAATGTAGGCCTAGTAGGCCTATCTGCTGTCCATGAAGCTGTCCTAGGAGCTCTCCGTGATCCTGCATCACTCCTGTCGTCGTCACGATGTGGTGACGGTCTCCTCGGAGTACTCAATCTCTGAAGTGCTACTGCCAACTGCTATAATACACCATTTGACTGTCGTTGACCTGCGCGTAGATCTCTGAGTGCATGCAAAACCTCTGCATCGTCCTGATCTTTATGGTTATGTGGAATCTCTGTTCTCAGATTACCTGTTCTGTCAGTCCTGTTAGCCATATTTTCCGGCTGCCGAATTGAACTCTGTTGCCTATCAATCAGAGCACGCCTGCGTGTGTAATACCTGTGAGACCCAAACTAGTCTGGCTGCATAAGACTGCTAAACCCTCAGGATGGCAGGATTTAGCTCTGATACCACTGTAGAAACCCCAGTTTCCCCCTGTTCCTGAGTCTGACGTTTTTTTGTTTGTTTTTGCGTTGTTGAATGTTTTTGAGGTTTTTTGTGCAATAAGGGTAAATTGCGATTTTGCAAAGACTTGAAATAAATTCAATAAAAATAAATTAACTCTGAAAACAATTGATCTTAGAGCTATTATTGATGCCAGACTTTTTATAAATCTTTTGAAACAGTTACAATAAAGATCCTCTAACATGCAATATAAAAAGCAATGATATTTATTGAAAACCTAATTGGCTGCAGCAATAAATGATCTCAGAAAAGATGGTACGGCTGTATGAGATCTGCTCTTCTCCTTCTGTCTGGCAATCTCAAATGACTTTTGATACCCTAACGCCCCCAAAGGTGAGAACTGGAAACCAAAAGGATAGGCGTTTTCTCCAAGATCATGATCGCCCTTTTACAATAGTACGGCCAGGAACAGGTCTGGTACGGCCTGGTACAACAGCAAATTAAAATGTACGGCTCCCTCTCAAAGCCTCCAGAATATCAAAAGTTAGGCGCCTTGATGAACAGATGTTCTCTGGATGAAACCCTGACAAGATCTCTGATGCTGAATGAATCTGTGAAGTTTTATGATTTCCTCTGGATGAAGAAACCTCTGTGCTGGCAATAAATCAGGTGTTATTTCACACCCTCTGAACTGCTTCCAATGGAGATGGCTCGTTCCCCAAGGAATTCGAGACTGAAACCCTAAAGCTTCTTGCTCAAACCAAACTTGATCAATTTCCAAAATCAATAATCACATAATGGCTCAATTCCAATGCAAAGCCTATATTCTCCTCAAAAGTGCGAATTCCTTAAAGATAGGGAATTTTAAATAATTCGACTTTTATTATTTTAATTATTCAATAGTCTCCGATTAAATTTTAATAATAAAATATAATCGTCAACTGGCCCCTTTCTGATGATGGGCGACCCCCTTCACTGAAATCACTTAAGTTATAATAAAATATTATAACTTTATATTATAATCTCCATTTAATTAATATTTAATTAATTCAATTAAATATTAATATCTCTCTCATTATTCATCCGATGCACGAGCTGTCTGAAGCTGATGAACACTGAAGTGATTCTGAACGCTAACAATCCATACTGCTAAAAATAGCAACTTCTGCAAGAAGTGCCCGAATGAGCCCGAACGAAAGCCAACTGATCAAATACTGACAAATCTGAAGCTGAGCCAAGCTCCAATAAGACCCTCAATCCATCCCATCAACCTACGAGGGTCGCATAATAGGCTAATTCTTATGAACTCTGATGCTCGCAAAATTGGGGACATTACATGACCACAAAGCCATTTGATATTCAGGATTACAAACGGGTACATCTTAGCATTCCAATGGCACTGATCACAATGACTCTCGAGTCTCAACCATAAGGATCACAGATTGCTACATCTAAGCAGAGAGGTCTAGCAGAATTTGGTAACAATGGTATTTTAATGTTCAAAATGATTAAACGCCTTCCCAAGAAGCGATAATGATCTTGAAATGTCTAGCCAAAGTGTAGATTTATTAGATCTGTAAGGGCGCACCTGTGTTAACTCTTGCATTCTCATCCTATAGTATTGCTTAGGTCAAAGCATGTTTCAAACTAGTTGACAAGTAGTTGATGGATAATCTATGTCCGATGTTTGAGCATTGTTGTGCTTGTGATTATATGCTTATTGATGGATTATGTGTTATTTCATAATTGAACCTATGCAGCTTATTCAACTTCACTTTTTTCATAAGTTAATGCTGAAGTAAGTTATGTTTTGGTTCAAACTTATTAGTAGATCTAATAACTACATGTGAATTGATTAAATACACATCTTTTGATATTTAGATCACATTCATTGTAAACGAATTCAGTAAGATGTGGTTATATAATTAAATGTGTAATAATTTCTCATTTATCACTAATAAAATATGAAATTTAATGAATAAAATAAACATAATGGTTACTCAGTGTGAAAGAGTCAAACACTTGAATAAATATTTTTTTCTTTTTCTAATATATAAAATGTTTCTATAATCATTACCATTAGCACAAGTCCATTTCAATATTCAATCATGATTATAAAACTCAATGTACTTTTATAATGTCCCTTAGTATATATTCCTTATTTTTTCCTTAAAATGATAATCCTTACTCAAAATGATAATAGCTTTGTCAAAAGTTATGAATTTATTATAATATTCAGATCAATAAGTCATAGCATAATTCTGAAAATCAATCATATCTTGAATTCTATGGAAATGCTTTCAAATCTGCTGAATCAGAGGTTTTTGTCCCTAACTCAGCAGTGGCAATATCAAGGGTTTTCGTCCTTAAAACTCTTAGTCCACCTTGGAGGGTTTTCGTCCTTCTTGATCAATATTTAATTTTTTGTCCAAACTTGATAAGAGAAATAAGGGTTTTCATCCTTAATCTCATGAACTTGGAAGGATTTTTGTCCTCTCTATTTGCAAGACACTTCCTCAAATTCAAGACTGATTGCTTGATGTATTGATAGATTTATTGCTGATTGATCTTGGTCCAAACTTGATAAGAGAAATAAGGGATTTTGTCCTTAATCTCTCATGAACTTGGAAGGGTTTTTGTCCTCCCTATTTGCAAGACACTTCCTCAAATTCAAGACTGATTGCTTGATGTATTGATAGATTTAATGCTGATTTATTCAAGGGTTCTTGTCCTTAAAACTCATAGTCCACCTTGGAGGGTTTTAGTCCTCCTTGATCAAGATTTGGGGTACCGTCCAAACTTGATAAGAGAAATAAGGGTTTTCATCCTTAATCTCTCGTGAACTTGGAAGGGTTTTCGTCCTCCCTATTTGCAAGACACTTCCTCAAATTCAAGACTGCTTGATTGATCTTTGCTGATTGATATTTCTTGATAGATTGATGAGTGAATGCTCGAATGATTAATTGCTTGTTGGCTGATTGATGATCACTTCACAATGAAATGATCCTCCCTTTATATCTCATATATAAGGGATTCACAACCTTTCACATTGGAAGGAGTCACACCCCTTCTAATCTAATCGCTGCCATAAGCTTTTAATTTAATATTAATTAAATTCTATAATGATAGCATCTCCTTCATTAGCACAATCTCTATTATTATTTACTTAAGTCTTTTTGGAAGTGAATTTAATTCCTTTACTTCTGCGATTATTCTCACCCTTTGAACTTAGACGAAGTCAGCAACTTGTTGTCTTTGGCGGGGCATGACAATCCGCCCTTCCCAAGATCGCTTGTCCTCAAGCAATTTTAAATTGGGATGATAAAAAATTTCTGCTCTTTCCCAAGTGGCATCCTCCATAGACAGATTCTTCCATTTAACCAAATATTCTAAAATAACCTTATTTCTTAATTTATTTTCTCAAATGTCAATGATCGCCTCGGGTTCCAATATTAATTTTCCCTCGTCATCAAGCAGGGGTAACTCTAGACATGGTGTGATATGTTGACCTAGCATTTTCTTGAGGTGAGATACGTGAAAGTCATTATGAATTCGACTATTTGCTAGTAACTCCAATTCATAAGTGATGGACTCCATAATTAGCTAGTTTCCTTTCACCATTTCATACTTTTCATTATCTCTTTCTGCTAAGTTTCAAAACATTACTAAGACCTTTTATACTTTTATATACTTTTAAGCAATCTTAAGTATGTGGAAATGGAAATATGTTATGTTGATATATGTATGCATGAATGTATGAATGTCTATAAAATTTGGTAGGATTGTATGTTTAATTTATGATTATTAATAATGCGGACGCCTTAGGAATAAGACTCAAACCTTGCAGCAAGAAGAACTATCAACCCGCAGCAACCGATTCCTCAACCCGCAGCAACCGGTTCCTCAACCCTGTAAGAGACCGGGTGTCTCTCAACCCCAAACCCTAACTGTAAATACTGATTTTTGAGAGTTTTGTGTTTTTTTGTGTTTTTGAGGTTTTTTGACAATAAACAAGAAGCTGCGATTTTGATCTAAAATTGCTAAAAAATTCATAACAAATCTTAAGGCAATGAATATACTTGGGAAATGCTCAGAAGATGTAGGCGCATCAATTTATTAAATTTCCAGAGCACATACAATATCAAAAATTGAACATATAATGGAAATACAACTTATTTTCAAAAGAACCTGATTGTTGTTGCAGCCACATGAAAGAATGAAAGGAAATAGTACGGCTAACTCCAAGACATGAATCTCCAAGCACAGAACAAAAGAAATCTCCAGAAACCCAAGGCGCACTGGATCCCTCTGTCAGAAGCTGAAAGCTGGAGGCGTTTCTTTCTGAAAAGAGAAGTACGGCCCTACAAGTACAGATCTGTACGGCCCAGCAGCTGTAATTAATATGGTACGGCCTTATTGAAAATAGTGCCAGATCCCTGTGAAAAGATCTCTGAAAGGGTCGCCCCAAATGACTGATGAATATTCTCTGCAAAACTCTGCCTGAATCGATCAATAAACTCAACTGCAACTTCTATGTGAAGTTACCAAGTAGACAATCTTCAACTGGTATTGCACAGTCTCAGTATGCCAGATTCTGAAGAGGTATCGTTCTCCAAAATCGTTCGTTTGCTGAAACCCTAGGTTTTGCAAACTTCAATGCTCAGAGCAAAAAGAAGACAAATTGAATAATCAAGACATAAGAGTTCAATTTGTCTTTAGCTGTGAATATATACCTTCTTGGAAAATTTGACCCCAGCATCCTTTTTTAATAATCACTTAAATAATGACTAAATTCGCTCTTCTTGACTTAGGAGCAAAATAATAAATAATTGGCGCCCATCATTAATGAATAATTATTTATTCATTATGTTAATTTTTCACTTTATTATAAAGTATAATAAATACTTTATAATACGCCATTTATTAAATATTTAAATAAATTAATAAAGTGACTTTAATATAAAGTCAAAATTATTAATTATTCAATAAATCATTAAATACTCTGTTTTTTCTCCATCTGACCATCAAACTGATGAACTGGGTCGACTCTGAGCTAAACAGCTGAACCAGGTGCCCTGTCCAAAATAGCAGCTCCCACCTGTCTGACTTTCTAAAAATAGAAAGTCTCTGAAAAACCACTATGAAGGATTCTGCAAAGGCCCAACCAGAAACAACTGCAAGAAAGAAGCTCCTGAACACCGGGTAACTGCCTCAATTGATCCTCTACACATATTTGTCAGCCTACGAGGACCAGGATGATAGGCTAACCACATATCCAGCTGCGCTGACTAGGATGGGGACATCACAAACCCGCAGCATAAGGACTGCAAATTATTGCAGAGGAGTAAAACGACCACGATGCGACACTTTCAAAAGGAAATGAAGGTGATCATTTATTGATCAACTGTGAGTCACCACATAACACTCTTGCTCACCAAATAAGACAGCCAAGAAAAGGAGTCTACTTGTAGCAAGACTAATTTATGACAGGACTGTTCTAAAGAACACTTCTTTGTTATGAACAGTTAAACTGTTGGTATAAAATCTGAATTTGGTTTCTTTACTCCTGCTTTATATAGTTATTGTTTTATGTTTCAGACTAAGTCCTCTTCCTATCTTTGAGGTAGAGTTGATAGTTGTTTCATGAGTTTGTTTTCAATCCATGAATAATGAAACTCCTCATAGACCCTATATAGTAGGATCTTCTGTTGAGGAGGAGATCTAATTACCTAGTTAGTTAATTACCCAATTATCTGTTTTTATCATCATTACTCAGTAGTTGCAGAAATAGAATGTGTTACATTACAAAGATCTTCAACAGATTCCTGTTAGATTTTATGTAATCGTTTAGTGTTAGAATGCAATAAAGGAAATTGGTTTCATATCATGATTTGTTAAGTGATTGTTTGACAACTTCTGTGGAAGCAACAACTCAAGCAAGGGCTTTGAGGTACTGCTCACCCACTTCAGTTTTTGTTGTTAGATTAGATAATGCATTGTTGAATTCAGTTGGTAGTTTTCAGTTATATGTTATGAATACATGAATTGTAATTCATAAATTGAATTCTATAACTTCATGTTTGGTTTCATACTCTAGAGGAATTAACTAGGTAAGGACACTACAATTTTTAATAGTTAACAGTTACTGTTTTAAGCATTAGGTACTCGTAGCATAAGGTAACAGTTTAAATTCATTTCCCCTTTTTTGTGAATTAGCAGTTTATTCTATTTTCCAACTTTTACTGTATTTGTACATATGTATTTTCCTATACTCCATTGATGTAGAATGTGTCTAGAATCTGCGAATGCTTATATTTTTCTAGCACTATCTAAAGTTTTATGACTCCCTGGTTGATAATTTAATGCATCCCTCTCGTAAAAAATGAACTGTTCAGTTATGGATTCTTAGGTCCTCTGAGCTGTGTGTATATCTAGTATCACCATGTTAATTAGACATTAGAGTGGCTCCACATTTTCAGCGCCATTGTCAAGGACAGTGCTAAGTTCAAGATTCTTCTGTGTGTTTTTCAATCCCCTTCAAGCTTTCATAGTTTAGCAATTTTGTTCAGCACTAGGGTAAATAGGTATTTCAACCATCAACAACAATATGAATCACTATCAATGTGCAAGAACTATTGATCTAAAGAGTCACAACCATTGCATGCAGAGGCAGCGAGATGCTCTGAGAAGATTTCTCCACTTGGCACACGAAGCATTAGAAGATACTGGTGGGCAAAGTGAACAGAACAAAGGAATCCCTGAAGAAGAATCATCCCTTACACTAGTACCTACACCAAACATAGAGGAGACTTCCCGAATACATTTAGGCATCGTGGGTAATGCAACAGTAGAAGATCCACCAAAGCATGTAATGTTTGAATTCCCTATAACCAACTAGGAAAGGGTAGTTGTCCTAAAGAATATACCTCCTTCAACACTCCCTATCTTCTATGGACTGGTCACAGAGGATCCAGACACCTTTATTTTTTAGTTTGATGTGTTATGCCAAAGATATGACTACACCACGGATGCTCACCGACTCAAATTGTTCCCAACTACACTGAAAGATGCTGCTCTGCATTGGTTCATGGGGTTGGGAAGAGATGTTCCCAACTAGAATACAATGAAGAAAAAGTTCTTGAAAAAATATCAAGATTACTGCAGAGGTATAGATAGAAAGAGGGATGACATCAGGATGTCACAGAAAGAAGACAAGTCGTTGGAAGATTATGTTGAGAGGTTCCAGTTTTGTCTCAAGAAATCTCATCAAAACAGACTTTTTGATGAATCCCTAAAACTGATGTTTTTAAGGGGAGTTCATGAAGACTGTATGGATGCCCTCAATCTCATTGGAGCAAGTGACATCTCACACTTACCCTTTGATGAGATTTGTAAAGTGTGCAGAAATTACTCCAGGCCATTCATCAAGAAGACCAGAGGAGATAGGACCTCTTCTCTCAACAAATCATCCACTAG
>VDFB02106951.1:24225-45953 GCA_007258455.2 Sequoia sempervirens
GTCATTGTGCTCTAGCCTCCACGCTCATCCTGCAAAACAAGGAGAGAAGCATTAGAACACATCATAATATAAATTCACCTTACTTACCTGATTTTCACGCTCCAAGCGTTCATCGCCTCCGTTAGCCAACTTCCACCTCCTTCGTGACGTATCATCTTTGACAATATCAACTTCAACTGCATCTTCAAGAAATTCATTTCACCTGCTGGAGTTCTGACAACCTTGATTTTACTCAACTCTAGCTCAAGAAAACTATCCCCATGAAGAGCTTGGGAAAATTCACCTAGGCAGTTCCTTTCAAATTCATCATCTGGAGAATTTTACCTTGAAAACACATCTTCTTCACATTTGCCTTAGAAAATTTTCAAATTTCCCTTAGGAAATTCATCAACCTAATGCCTACTTAAAATCTTCATCTCGAAATCCTCGACAAGCTGTAGAAGACCTTAAAATCAACTCCTCATCGATAATCTTTGATACCCAAAAGAAAATTTTCTCCAGAATGCGCCGAACTCATGGGTGCACAACGAACGGGTTCATTTTATTTTTTGAATTTTGAACCTTAGGAAAAAAAAATATATTCAATCAATCTAAATCCGTTCTTCATCTTTGTGGACGCCCTGTTGCTCTGACTCGAGAAATTTTTAATTCGTCCTGCAATGCCAATATCTCTGACTTCATCACTGAAAAATTTGCAATTTCATTTGTCCCTCTGAAAATTTCATCTCCCTTCATGTCTAGGCATAATTTTCCTTTAGAGAGGTGGAATTTTACTAACACTTAGAAAAATATTTAAATTCCATCATAGGCACATTTTGAATTTTGCCTTAGAAAATTTCATTCACTTCAACCCTTCAATTTTCCGTGGTGAGAAAAATTTCATTAACTTCACTTAGGAAATTTCCTGAGAGCACATATCATGGAGAATATTTTATTCACCACCTAATGTCTTGGGCGCATTTGCTACTTCATGAGGGATATATATTTTTAAATTTCCACACCCAACATATTGAACTCTCCTTCATTCATATTTTTCAACTCAACATTCATTTTTTACTTGGCGCCCTTAGTACTTAGAAGAGGATGGGCGCATATCAACTTTAATATTTGGAGTATTTCCCTTCCAACCCTTTTGGGCGTACATATGACAAGGTGGACCCACCTCAAGGTGTTGGGAGTTCCTTTTGTCTTCATTTGGCGCATTCAAAAGGTCTCAATGCCACTTGTCTATGCACACGCCTTGTCTTTGCTTTGACTCTTCCTCTTTGCATGGGCGCAAATCAATGGGGTTGCTTTCATTTTTAAAACATTTTCATCTTCTAAAACAAGGCGCACTTGGAGGGACCTGCTTTCATTTTAAATGACTTAGAATATTTTTTTATCCCTCCACAAGTCAAAGGCGCAGTCAACATGGGAAGCTTTCAGTTTTATGAAAAATTCTGATGTGTTCTCCTCTTCAAGGCATGGCTGAGGTGCTCCACTCCGAATCTGAAAAATTCGAGCCCCTCTCTTCTACCTGTGTCTTTATTTAAATGCCTTTGCCTGGGCGCATTCAAGAGGGTGTGTCTTTAATTTCAACACTTGGGCGCATATCATATCTTCTACTTCCAGTTTAGCAGCTTTTTGATATGTTCTTCTGCCTAGGCGCATTCTGGAGGTGCCCCTTCAAATCTTAGAACATTGCGGAGTCTCAAAGCTGGGCGCATATTATGTGTCAGACTTTCAAGTTCGTCCTTCCCATCTTTCAACATCTTGGTCTCCATCAAGGGCGCATATAACTTTCTGTGGTTCCAATTTGAAGACTTGGCCAGATCCAAAATTATTTTATAAAATTTCAAACTCTTCCCATGGCGTGGCTGTGATATTTAATTTCAGATCTGGAAAAAAAAAGGTCGAGCTTTCTTCTCTTCTCCCAGGCGCAAATTACATGTGAAGCTTCCAGTCTGGAGTGGGGCGCAAATAGTATGGTGTTCTTCAAGCTTCTTGACCACTTAGACTATTTTCTAATCTCTTCCCAGCTAGGCGCGTATCACTAGGTCAGCTTTCAAACTCAACACCCAGGACGGTTTTCATTTAATTTCAGGTTGCTGGGGCGCATTTCATATCATGAGCTTCAAGGCGCAAAACACAGAGGGAGCTTTGAGCTTGGGGCGCAAATGATAGGTCTTACTTTTAGATTGATCACCTTGGGCGCACTTCACATGTGCAACTTTCAATTTTGAAATTCATTCAGAGTAGGGCGCGTATACCACCTGGCGCTTTTAGTTTGATTGCCTTAGCCATTTTTTTTTATTTTTTTATTTTTTTGAAATCTTTCATGCACTCCAAGCTTCTTGGGTGCAAATATAAGGGTCATCTCTCAATTGGGGGCGCATTTACTACATAGAGCTTTCAATTCTAACGCCTAGTGAAGCTTCAACCGCAGGGGCGCAAATGACCTATTGAGCTTTCACTTTGTCAAATTCGAATTTTAAAGCTCATCATCTCTAATTTTCCTAGGCGCATATCATGTATGGAGGTTTCAGTTTGTGGCGCATTTCACACTGGCAACCTTTAATTTCACCACTGGCGCAAATCTCCTCCTGTACTTTGAGTTTTTGTCCTGGGCGCATATCACTAGTCGAGCTTCCAATTTTGTCATAAGCGCATGTGTTGAGTTTCAGATTTTAAATACTTTATTGAATTCTCCTTCTTAAGGCGCAAATAACCCATAGAGCCTCCAATTTTATTCCAACGCATTTCTTTTTTAGTCATTGAGCCTTTAGTTATACCATAGGCGCATTTGAGTAGGTGAACTTTTACTTTCTACGCCTTAGAACATTTTCTCCAGTCCTCACATTGCCAAGCGCATTTCCACCCCAGAGCTTTCATTTTTCATGACTTAGACCTTTTTTCTTGCACCTCCTTTCATGAGGGGTGCACTTTAGACCCTGTGCTTTGAGTTCAAAAGCCCTAGAATATTTTATACCTTTCCCATGACCTTGGGCGCAAATAGGAGGGTGGTCTTCAAATTTGAATGCCTTAGACAATTTTCCCTCAACCTTCCACAAGTCAAGGCGCATTTGACAGGTGGTACTTCAAATTTGTAACACTTAGTAAATTTTCAATGCCACTTTTCCTTCAAGGGCGCATTTGACCCCCTGAGCATCAAATTCAATGACTTAGAAATTTCTTTAAAGTCCACCCTCCAAGTTAGAACTTCAAAGGCGCAATTGGAGGGGTATGCTTCAAATTTGAACGCTTAGAATATTTTCAAGGTCCTCTCCAAGTTTGGGGCGCATTTAGAAGGGTGAACTTCCATTCTTCAAACACTTAGAAAGTTTTCGTCTGTCTTTGGCCTTTTAAAGTAAGCTTTTGATCCTGGACTTGAAAATTTATCAATTTCAGTGAATTTTATGCCATTTGTCAAATTTAAAGTGACTTGATCGTGCTTGCCCTAATTTGCTATTTTTAGAAAGTTCTTCAAATTTTGTGCTTTGGATTGACTTTTGACTCCAGAAAGCCTGATATTGCTTTGTTCTGAACCTCGGGATGTGTTTGTGCCACTGATGTCTGGTATCCGCATGCACCTGCTATTTTTAGCAACTTACTAAAAATAGCAATTGCTCAGAATGTCTTCAAATTTTGTGTGACGATTGCCTGAAGGGCACTGATTGTGACTGAACGCCGCTTTTGCTTGACTTTTGTGTTTTGCCCTTGAATTTAGGAAACCCTAATTTCTGGTCTTGACCTGCTAAAAATAGCAACCATCTGATTCTTCATTCTCTGTAACTCCGATTGCCTTGGAATTCTCGCCACAGATTACCTGTCATATGCTTGACCTGTGCTCGCTGAGATCTGGTGCCAACCTGCCAATTATAGCTGCTGCTGAAGTGACTTACTATTTATAGTAAGTGCCCGTTTCTGAGGCTTCCTTTGCTCCGTTTGCCTTGAAATTTGGATAGTTTGCCCATCGCTGGTGAACTTTCCTATCTGTGCCGATGCCGAGATCAACTTTCTATTTATAGCCCTTGTCCAAAACGCCCTACTAAAAATAGCAGGTTCTCCGATTGCCTTCAAATTTTGCCAGCAGCTTCTCGGAAGGATGTCAATCATGATGGATACCTCAGTTTTGAACGTTTTGACCTCTGACTCCTCATTTTTAGCTCTGAAGCTCGAAACCCTAATTTTGTGCATGTTGCTCAGATGAGCTCCGTTTGATGTTGTTTCAGTTGCATGCTAGTCAGTTTGCAGTTCTGAAGTGCCGAGCTGCTGCCCAAGTGGTACCTGCTAAAAATAGAAAATGGCCGGAAAAGTGACCGACCGGCTGCCGGATGATCTTGCATGTCATACTGCCCGAAAAATCTTTAAAAACCCAGAAAAACCCAGAAAAACCTCCAACATGCAAGCACTAGCTAAAAATAGTAAGTTCCTGCAAAGTGATCAATTCCATTTGCATGTTACATCGTTGCGAAGCTCTTGGAAAACCCAGAAAGAAAATGCTGACATGCGCCGAAAATACCCGCATGCGCCGAAAATACCCGCATGCGAACCCTAATATTGGCCTCCGAAGGCCGAATGCTGAAAGTCATCATCATACTTTGCATGTCATATCACCGCAAAGGTCTCGAAAAACCCAGAAAGAATCTCCAGACATGCGTTGAAAAACTCCGCCTCTAAGCCCTGAAAATTGCCCCCGAAGGCAGAACTGCTAAAAATAGCAAGTTGTTCGTTTTAGTTCAAATTTAACCTGTGTGTAGCCTAATGTGCTCTGGACGCAACGTGACTGTCGGAATCTCAAAAACGCTGAAGGATTGCTTGTAATTGCACACTTACTAAAAATAGTAAGTTGCCAGAATTCGATGAAATTTCTGTGGAAACCTACTGGAAGCATACTGACAACAACGTTAAACTCAGTTCTCAATTTGATTACTTTATTCGACCTTGGACTGACCAGGAAAGGCGAAACCCTAATTTTCAGACTTGATCAGCTTCATGCTTAAACTCAATGAAGAGTACAATCCCGGAAAGACAGACAGTAGAAAAGAGAGACAACGACAAAACGAACGAAAAGCAAAGCCAAAATTAGGGGGGTCCCCATTTGCAATGGGGGCGATGTGTGAAAAACGTCACAACAATCCTCTCATGAGACGTGCCTCTTAGGGGCGGGTCTCCTCTCTTATTTATGGCGGATCCTTCTTTGATATGCAAACATAGAAATCGAATAAAATCGAATAATGTTCTGCAATCAGCACATTCAAAATAAGAAATTCAAATCTGGAAATTGAAAATCTGAACATAGAAGTTTGAGTAGTATTCTTACACTTAGAATTTCCATAAGTCCCTTAGTCTCCCAATTTGATTGAAGATTTGTTTACATTTACATGGTATCAAAGCCAAGTTGTGTGAATCCAAAACAAATCTAAAATCAGTTTTCTCTAGAAAATTCATATTTTCTAAAATCGAATTCACATCACATTCTTCATAATGTCAAGTGTGATCAGATTTGAAGATCGCCTTGCAAGAGCAGACAACTTCACATCATGGAAATTTAGAATCATGATGATCCTTAGAGAGAATAAACTAGACTCACTTGTGAAAGAAAATAAAAAGGAACCAGAAGCTGAACCTGAGAAAACTCAATGGGTTGAAAACAATGAAAAGGCCATGAAAATTCTAGTAGATGCAGTTAGGGATCATATAGTGCCTATCTTAGCAAAACATGAAACTGCATACCATATGTACAAATCTCTTGAGAGTACCTATGAGATTAACAACACCTGCAGGACTCTTGCATTAAAAAGGCAAATCAACAATGCACAAATAAACAAAGGAGAGTCCATTAATGCATACTTCATGAGGATTATTGAACTAAGGGATCAATTATCCACAATTGGATATCAGATTGATAGCAAAGAGTTAACTCTAATTGCACTAGGAGGCCTACCAAACTCATGGGAGTCATTTGTTCAAGGAATAAGTGCAAGATCTAAACTCCCTAAGTTTGATAGGCTAAGAATTGACTACATTCAAGAAGAAACAAGACTTTCCACAAAAGAGAATAAACAAAAACACATAGATGAAGACATTCATGTTCTCCACACAACATCTAATAAGAGGAGTAAGAAAAACTCCTACAAGAGAGGATCTTTTAAAAGAAAGAGAAGTTCCAATGGAAAGGAATCTTATAAGAAGAAAGATATCTCTCAAGTACAATGCTTTAGATGTGATCAGTATGGCCACTATGCAATGAAATGCCCTGATAGAACTAAACAACAAGCATCCTTTGCCAAAGTAGGAAAGTCAAACCCAGATCATGAATCTGAGAACTTTGTGTTCTATACAGCCCTTTCTAGTCAAGTATCTGACAACACTCAAAATTGGGTAATTGATAGTGGTTCCTCTAGACACATCACAGGGTTCAGAGAACACTTGGACTCTATGACTGAAAAGTCTGATGAAGAAGTAACCATCGGGGATGATTCTACATACCCTGTAAAAGGGGTTGGAACGTGTTCCATCAAGTTGAAATCTGGGGTTTCTCTGCAACTCACTGGAGTCTTATTTGTACCTAGAATAAAGAGAAATCTTATATCCATCTCTTCCCTTGAAGACAATGGTTACAGAGTTACATTTATGGATGGGAAAGTTCTAGTATGGCCTAAGAACTCATCTATCAAGAAAGCTCTAACCATAGGCATAAGACAAGGGTACCTTTACAAACTATACACTGAGGTTAAACAAGCCCTTACCCTTGACATTGTTGATACAAATGAAATTTGGCATAGAAGATTAGGACACCTTCATTTTCGTGCCCTACCTTCTATGGAAAAACTTGTTACAGGCTTACCCAAGCTAAAACCATCTCATGAGGGAACTTGTAAAGGTTGTGCCCTAGGAAAGAATACAAAGGGATCCTTTCAGAATAGCCTTGAGTAAAACCCTTAATGTGTTAGAACTAGTTCACTCTGATTTATGTGGACCCATGTCTGTACCTTCTAAAGCAGGATTTCTATACTATGTCATATTTGTAGATGACTTCTCTAGGAAAACCTGGATCTATTTCCTTAAGTGTAAAGAGTCAATAGAAATCCTTAAAAGGTTCAAAGAGTTCAAAGCCCTTACTGAAAACTTCTCTGGAAAGAAAATAAAAACCTTAAGGACAAACAATGGGAAAGAATACACCTCTGAGATTTTTAAGGAATTCTACATGAGTGCTGGAATTAAGAGGGAGTTCACAGTTGCCTACAACCCTCAACAAAATGGGGTTGCTGAAAGAAAAAATAGAACCATTGTAGAAGCTACTAAGGCAATGTTGCTTGACCAAAACATTGAAACTTCTTTCTAGGCAGAAGCCTCTAGGACTGCTGTCTATATCCAAAATAGATGTCCTCATTCTCATCTTGATAACAAAACTCCTGAAGAAGCCTTTACCGGCATAAAACCTGACATTAGTCATTTTAGGATTTTTGGCTGTCCTGTCTATATACATGTGCCCAAAGAGAAGAGATTCAAACTAGAACCTTCTGGAAAGAAGGGAGTATTTGTGGGTTATAGTGAAACCTCCAAAGCCTACAGGATATTCATACCCGGGCAGAAACAAATTGAATTGAGCAGAGATGTCATCTTTGAAGAAGACATTGCATTCAAGAGGGCAAGAAGTTCTAGTGAGACAGAAACCTATTCCCCTAGAGTACCTGAAATGGAACCTGCTCTTGAGATTCAGAGGGAGCATCCTAATGAAATGCCACATGAACTTCCTTCTACTTCAAATGAGAATACAAATGACAACGGCAGAAAAAGACCACTTTGGGCCAGGAAAATGATCAAAGAAGCAGAGGATCATGCAGCACCCAAAGGAACGTTCAAGGAGAGTAAAAGACCCAAACATTTCTCTAGCTATGTTGCTCTAATGAACATCATAAACTCAGAACCTGTCAGTGTTACAAAAGCCGAATACATTGCAGCCTCAATGGGAGCAAGAGAAGCAGTTTGGCTTCGTAAATTGCTTGTGGGACTCTTTAGTGAGCCCTTGAATCCTACAATTATTCATTGTGATAATCAGAGTTGTATCAAATTCTCTGTAAATCCTGTCTTTCATGATAGATCTAAGCATATTGAGATCCACCATCATTATGTAAGAGATATGGTGGAAAGGAAAGTGATTCAGTTGGAGTATATTAGTACAAATGATCAAACTGCAGACATTCTCACCAAGCCTCTCTCTTAAATCAAGGTAGAGCACTTCAGGAAGAAACTTGGTATGGTTGAAATGTAATTTGTTATTTATGTTTGAAATACAGATTGTTTATAAATTGTACTAATATATAAAGATGTTTAATGTGTAAACTCTTTTGTCATGTGTGTGACTCCATGACTTTATGGGCCTACTCCCCCTGTGTACATTATTAAAAGGTGACGATCTTTCTAATAATGAGCACTTGTATTTGACATTGTAAAGTGACGACTCTACAATGATAAACTATCATTATAGATATCATGTGACTTGATATCTGTGGACATGTCATGATAGTATCTCTTGGACACTTTGATTGATATCATGGGACTTGATATCATTTGTAGATCATTGTGATCCTTAAGAGATAATCATGGTGGATATGTATATCCGTGGATATGCCATGAATTATGGTAGACATCATGTGACTTGATGTCAGTGCACATACCATAATAAAGATATGTTATGAAGAATGTCATGTGACTTGACAATATTGAGAAATCATACCATGTCTTAGATATCACGTGTTAAGGTGATATCTCTACTTATTTGATTTGAAATATCTTCCCTAGCTAAGAGGGAGTGTTAATGAATGATAGCTTCGGTCAAATATGAATGACGATTGCTGTAAGCATCATCGTCATTCATACTTGATCAAAGTTTATCATTTATATTGAAATATTTCTGGAAAACATTTAATCGAATTTATGAGCATACATATAAAATTCGAATTATATATATGATGTTATATTCTGCATTTCATTAATCGGAATTTACTTACTCATCCGCCACCTTGTAGAAGGGCATATATGAGTTATACTAAACAATGATAAACGACTTTATCATAAGCCGCGCCCTAAGGGACACGTCCCATGAGTGGACGTGTCTCCACTTGTGGAGACACATCCTCTCATGAGACGTGCCTCTTAGGGGCGGGTCTCCTCTCTTATTTATGGCGGATCCTTCTTTGATATGCAAACGTAGAAATCGAATAATGTTCTACAATCAGCACATTCAAAATAAGAAATTCAAATCTGGAAATTGAAAATCTGAACATAGAAGTTTGAGTAGTATTCTTACACTTAGAATTTCCATAAGTCCCTTAGTCTCCCAATTTTATTGAAGATTTGTTTACATTTACAAATATACCCCTCATACAGGCAATTAAGGAAGTGCCAATTTATACCAAGATAGTGAGAGAGTTATGCCTCAAGAAGCCAAGCAGGAAACGCAAGGACCCTTAGACTGAATGTTTTAGGACAGCTTGCAGATATTATGTGTTTTGATGAAAAAGGGATCCTAAGTCTAATGCATAGAACACTAACATCAATCCTTTTTCAAGAGAACATTACGATGCAAATCAACAAGTTAATGAGATTGACTTTCAACCATTAAGGTGAGTCAAGCAGACCTAAAGCTAATCCTTTAAAGCCTTAGAAACTGATTGGGAATGAATTGCCTTAATTAACCTAATTAAACTATGTGCCCTAATTTGAAAATCCAAGATTTTGACAACAAAGAAACTATAACAAAAATTTCTGTCACCGGATCTGAGAAAGGCGAAGTTCTGTTCACCTGTCCTGAAAATTTTGAAGTTGTTTTGGCAAGACAAAGGCGCCTAGGCTGCCTATGTCCTCATAGACTTGTTCTAGATCTAAAAAGTTGGGTCTGTAACTCTCTATCTACTTTCTGATTTTTGCTTTACATATTTTCATCTTCAGATCTAGACCTGCAAAAAATCTACAAAAAGGAATGGTGGATGGCGGCTATATAGGAGTTTGCCTCATTCAAACCCCTGTTTTAGTATTTCTTCCTCCACAATAGCCAATGAATTGATTGATAACAGTGTGTGTGCCCTAACCTTAAATGCATCTATAGCATAAAACCCTACTCAAATGCCTTAGAAAAGGATTCCCATATAAAAAATGACAAAATCTAATTAAGAGAAAGCCAAATACCCTTAGTAAATCTGAAACATAATGATACCTTGCCTTAGAATTTTTGGCGTTTAAATTCGCACCTCTTGAATGCGTATTTGAAACGAACAGCTATGCACAGTAAAACTGCTCTTCAAATTAGGAGGGGAAGCTCCCTCTTGCTAATGGTGTTGAAAGAAAGTAAACTAAGAACTAAGTTGCCTATATTTTTGATCAGCTAGAGCACAAGGTTTATAAAACACAAACGCCGCAGCCGAGATTTTCTGATTTAAGAATTCCAACTACGACTAACTTAAGCTAAAGATGTTTCTAACTTCTCAGGTAACACGCAAAGCAAGAGAAACTAGAAATAAACAAGGTTGATTTTTTGACAAAGTGCTTCAATAAACTCTTTCTCAACATACATCTACACACTTCAATGTAAGCTGAAATTAAGATCACAAAAGCATAACATGAATAACCAAAATCTGAGACGTTATACCAAAGCAAAGGAGGCTCATGATTTTATTTCTCAAACTTCTAGAACAAAATCTACTACAAACATGCCTAGAACAAGAGCTTGCAGCTAAAGAGGCTTGCAAAACTTGTTCTTACACAAAAGAGAACAACAATTACAACAACTCCTCGTTGGCTAAAAGAGACTCAACAATTCGCTATCATAAAACAATTGAACAACACTGAATAACAAATAGAAGGCACTTAGGCTCAGCGTTTTGTTATCACTAGCATGGTTAAAGAAAACTAATGAGCAAAGGCTCTTATTTATAGGCAAGCAAAGGAGTAGGGAACCCTAAAATCTCCTTGCTTTCACAATCTAGGGCTTGCTCAGCAAGCAAGCTTTATTTCTAAATCTAGAAAGAAGATAACATCTAACACCTAAGAAAGCAGAAAAAGCGGGAAACGCCAACTATTACATTTATCTTCTTTCTCTTCTTCAAAGAATGGATAAAAAACACTCCAAGAATAGAAAGAAAGCGGAAAGAAAGCTTCTAGATGAAAGCCATTTCAAATCTCAATCACATCCACTAAAAAGAAGGAAATTGTGTCCCGGTTCGGTGCATCTATCCCATCAATAGCAAAGCTACGTTTTTCCAAGATATCTTCTCCATTTGCAATTGATCTCAGGAAATCTTCGACCTCATTGGCCGCTTTTTCAAATCTTGCTAACATCATGGCAAGGTGACTCATTCTCCCGCCAACTGGATTGCTGCTATCACAGCTACGAACAACACTCTGAAATTGAGTTTGCACTTCATCAAGCCCGACGTAAGAACCATCTTCAAGACTGTACTGAGAGGGAATCTCTATGACAAACTCATTAATGAAAAGAAGAGCTCCGATCACCCTTTTTCTGTAGGCAATAAGCTCCTCGGATATCCTCTGGTAAGTTTTAACCTTGAAGACATGACGCTCCCTCCAAGCAAGGATTTGCCTCTTGTGTTATTTTGAAGTCGCTGAACCATAGGCTGTATCTAAATCAGCAATGATGATTTCATGCCTTGGTTTTACTTCAGCCACTGACTGTTCAAATCCTTGGATACCTTGACGTAGCTCATGAGTGTTTTCTCTCAACTGAAACATTTGTGCCAAGATCTCCTTTCCTCTGACAATGAAACTCTCGATCCACTCTTGAGTTTCTTTCCCACAAATGATCAGCTGTCTCAACTGATGATGATCAGTTGGTGTGTCTAAAACCTGGGGCAGCAACTGGGTCGCCTATGAAGTACCCTAGACAAGATTAGAAATGAAAAGCCTGAGTTGCTGTATTTCAGCCTTGAGGGCTGCTTTGTCTTCTCCGTCCTTGAGCACTCTTTCTTGGAGGCTTTCAGACACAACTCTGAATAGACTAACATCTGCATGTCTGGTATTTTTACCAATATTAGCCTTGACCATCACGAAGTCATCCATCTCAACTTCATCTCTGTTTTTGTCCTCTAGAGGTAATGCAGTCTCCATGACTATCTCACCATCAAGATTCCTATCAAAGTGAACTTGCTTCTTTGCTTTTGTAAGAGACCAAGTGTCTCTCAACCCCAACTGCTGATGGCGAATGCAATTTTTGTTTTTGTTTTGTTGTTTTTTATTTTTTTGTGGTTTTTTGCAAATAAAGAGATGGTGCGATTTTCCAAATAAATGCTTCTAAAAATCTTAAAAAATACAAGAATGTAAATACTGAAGCAAATAGACTTTTGAATTGGTAGCAAATGGATTTATTATTCTTTCTAGATGATTACAATGATGAATCTCAAACATGCAGACAAAAACGCAAAGCAATATGTAATATTTGAAAACTTGATTGCAGCCTCCTGTAGGAAGCATGAAATGGTATGAAATATACCAGGCCAATTTTTTCAAATTTTTAACAACAATTTACAATGAATCAAGCACCCGTTAAGGTTAGATTGAAAACCAAACGATGCTGAAAGTAACTCTAACCAGAATGTACACCAGGATCCCGGAAAGGGCAAGGTGTGAGCATTGGTCAGAGGATCTCAAAGGAAAATGTTGAACATAAACTCTAACCAAGAGATGCGCCGGCGAACGACGAGCATTCAGTCAGAGGATCCCTATCTAATTGCAATACTGGAAAAGCTCAACACCAAGCATGTGCTACTCAATCCATGATGGATAAGAGGCGACCATATGGCGGAGACTTATGTAAATACAAAGCAACTTAAGCAAATAGGCGGCAAGCCAGCCTCTTCCACTTATTCAGTGGGCAATTACAAATATTGAAATTGCAAGAATAATAAGATGCTGACAGTACTACTGTTCAGCTTACAATATGATGAAGAATGTCTGCAATATCAAGTAAATAGAGCTCTTTAACGTTAGCAAAGATAAGTGTGTCTTCCTCAATGTTTTCTCAAAGCTTTCTATCACCTACTCAACTCAAACCCCACTCTAAATGCAAACTAATATGACTGTCACAAGGTCTGAAACTGGTAAACAGCAACACAGAATTAAATTGAAATGATCACAACTCTCACAATTCTCAACCGATTGACCCCAAATGAAATGCAACAGCCCTCTATGATCAAGGCGCCCAAGTTAGAACCAGAGAACAGACCCAATCTGCAATATTTAATTTTATCTCAAATCTTATGCAAGTACAAAATGTACGGCCCAAGAGAAAGGGCGATTTTCTTCTTTAAAAATCAGCACTTGACTAAAAATTATGAAACTTCACAGATGTTGGCGCCTTCCCTAGACAAATGCAAATAGGAAATACCCAGAATGCAATCTTTTTGTATTTTTGAAATATGAGTGAAAATGACAATTTAGCTATGAACTCAGCAACCTCTGAAAATGACATAAAAGTGCAAACAACTGAACTACCAATGCAATTAACTCTCAACAAAGCATACCTCACTACAAAATGCACTCAACACAAGAAATATCTCCACTAGGTGTTGTCTCACAAGCACAAAGTTGAGCCAAGCTAGGAGGCATTCATTCCTCGAAGCAATCCTCTCACCATTTCGGCAGCATAACTTTACTCAAGAAGTTGGATGATACAAATGAAGACCAAGACCTCCTTTTATAACTTTGCAAAGGCACACTGGAAGCTTCTAGAAACCCTTTTTTCAAATTTTAAAGTAACTCCTTTTCCCTCCAAGGATGGCGTCCCCTTTGTCTTGAAGCAATTTGACTTTTTAATTAAAATAATCTTCACCAAGGATGGGCGTACCTTTTCATACATTGATTTTTGACTTAAGAATATAATGAAAAGTCTTCATGAAGCGCCACCCCTCAAAGACCCTCTTTTAAAAACAACATAAGTTCAATCACTAGGCCAAGGGGGGGGTCAACAGCAAAATATAACATTATAATGTGACTTAATTAAAAATAATCCAACTTATCTCTCCAAACGTGCCCCAAAGCCAAAGTTGAGCAATCCAACTGAGCATACTGAAGTAGAAGGTCAATCGAGCCGAAACCAACAGGACCACTGCCAGAAATAGAATTTACTAAAAATAGTAAATTCGTGAAAGTGCTCAGAATGCCAAAACGAACACATCACCGAAAAGCTCACGAAAAACCCAGAAGGAATCCGCAATTCAAACGCCAATCCGTGAGCACAAGAAACCACCAACCAAGAAACCCTAATTTCACCACCGAGAAGCCTACGGGTCTCCAGAATAGGCTAACGGTCAATCAGAAGAAGTCATGCTCGAGAAGGGGACATTACAGTCCGCCCTCCCCAAGATTGCTTGTCCTCAAGCAATTGTAAACTCGGATGCTGCAGAATCTCCTCATTTTCCCAAGTTGCATCCTCCATGGGCAAGTTCTTCCACTTCACCAAATACTCTCTGATTGTTCTTTTCCTCAAAGAACGCTCTCTGGAATCAAGAATCTCCTCAGGAATCAAAACTAACTGTCCTTCTTCATCCAAAGGTGGCAATTGAGATGAAGCAATAACGTTGTGCCCAAGTGCCTTCTTGAGGCGAGACACATGGAAGACATTATGCACTTTGCTACTCGAAGGCAGCTCCAACTCGTAAGCTACAGCTCCCACCTTTCTGATAACCTTGAACGGCCCATAGAAGCGAGGCTTAAGCTTCTCCGCTCCACTCTTCTTGAGAGTAGACTGTCTATAGGGCTGTAATCGGAGATAAACCATATCTCCAACCTCAAAAGAGCGCTCAACACGCCGCTGATCAGCGTACATCTTTTGCTGATTCTGTGCAATCTGCAAATTGTTCTTCAAGGATTTCAATATATCTTGACTTTGCTGTAACATATCCTTGGCTAGAGGGGCTTTGCTATCTCCAAACACCAAATCCGCAAAGCTAGGGGCCTCATAACCATAAAGAGCCATGAAAGGTGACATCCTTATCGACATGTGGAAGGAGGAGTTGTAGCAGTATTCTCCCAAGTGAAGCCATTTCACCCATGCCCTTTGCTGTTCTGAAACATAATTCCTCAAATATCCTTCCAACCACTTGTTTACTATCTCTGTTTGCCCATCCGTTTGAGGGTGATAACTAGTGCTCGGAGTAAGCACTGTACCACTCATTCTGAAAACCTCCTGCCAAAAGGTGCTTAGGAACTTGCTGTCCCTATCACTCACAATGTTTCTTGGCAACCCATGCAACCTAAACACCTCATGAAAGAACAGATCAGCAACTTGAGCTGCTGAAAATGAGCTGGTGATGGCAAAGAAATGAGCAAATTTTGTCAATCTATCTACCACAACATAGATACAATCTCTTCCTTGAACTTTGGGTAACCCTGTGATGAAGTCCATTGAGATGCTCTCCCACTTTTGGTTGGGAATGGGGAGAGGTTGCAGCAGACCAGCTGGAAGTGTATGCTCATTTTTATTCATCTGACAAATAGGACACTCCTGAATGTAGCGCTGAACTTCACCCTTCAACCCCTTCCAAGAAAACCTTTCTCGGATCTGCCTATAAGTCTTGAAGAATCCCTGATGACCAGCAAGTGGTATATCATGAAATGTCAACAAAATCTTCTTCTTGAGCTTAGAATCAGCCACCACAAAGATTCTCCCTTTGTATTGTATCAGCCCTTCAACCACCTTGTACCTTTCATCATGAAAAGTACCCTCCATAATGCTGGTTGCAAACTGATCTTTGGCATAATCAGCAAGCAAGGTATTCTTCCAATCAGCAGTAAGCTCACATAATGAGCTCAAATGAGGTCTTCTGGATAATGCATCAGCCACTATGTTGTTTTTGCCTTTGACATACTCAATGTCAAAATCGTAAGCTTGAAGCTTACTCACCCACTTCTGTTGTCTCTCGTTCAAATCCTTTTGATGCATGAAGTGCTTGAGACTATTGTGATCTGTTTTGACCACAAACTTACTCCCCACCAAGTACTGTCTGAACTTGGCTAATGCATGCATGATTGCAAGCATTTCTTTGTCATAGATAGAATAGGTCTTCTCAACTCCTCTTAATTTTCTGCTCTCGAACACGATGGGATGCTTATCTTGCATTAAAACAGCCCCAACACCTTCTCCGGATGCGTCACATTGCAGCTCGAAGGGCTTGGAAAAATTTGGAATTGCAAGAACAGGACATGAACTCATTATCTTCTTGAACTTATCAAAAGTACTCTGTGCCTTTTCTGACCAGCAAAAAGCCCCCTTTTTCGTAAGGTCAGTGAGAGGAGCAGCATTCTGAGAATAACCCTTAACAAACCTTCTGTAAAATCCACAAAGGCCTAAGAACCCTTTCAAGTGAGTCAAGTTCTCAGGAGGTGGCCAATCAACAATAGCCTTGATCTTTTCTGGATCAACCTTCACACCTTCGGCACTGATGATGTGACCAAGGTAAAGCAGCTCCGTCATTCCAAATTCACATTTGGATTCTTTGGCAAACAAGCTTTCTGATTCTAGGATGTTAAGCACTTCCTCCAAGTGCTTGAGATGCTCTTCCCAAGTCTTGCTAAAAATCAAGATGTCATCAAAAAATATTAGCACAAACTTCCTCAACTGCTTCTGGAAGACTCTGTTCATGCAGGATTGGAAGGTGGCAGGAGCATTAGTCAACCCAAATGGCATGACTAAGAACTCAAAGTGACCATAATGACATCTGAAGGCTGTTTTCTCCACATCAGATCCTCTCATTCGAATCTGATAGTAGCCCGACCTCAAATCTATCTTTGAAAAGAACTTAGCTCCATGTAGCTCATCAATGAGCTCATCTATCCTTGGAATTGGATATCGATTTTTGATGGTGCTTTGATTCAAAGCACGATAATCAACACACATCCGAATGGTACCGTCCTTCTTCTTTACTAGAACAACAGCTGAGGCAAAGGGACTCTTACTAGGCCGAATGAAGCCCATCTCCAAGAGCTCCCTAATGTTCTTTTCGATCTCATCCTTTTGCTTTTTGGGGTACCGATAAGGAGTTGTGATTACTGGCTTGGCTCCTTCCTTGAGCTCTATGACATGTTCTGAACCTCGATCAGGAGGTGGTCCAGGAGGTAAATCAGCAAATACTTTACTCTTTTTAGTGAGTAAAGACTGAATATCTGGAGGATACTCTCTTTTCGTTTCAACTGGACTCGCTGGAAGAATCATGCACTCCGCAGCCCACTCCACTTGGTCATGACGTATCAACCTTGCCATCCTTTTGAATGACACAATCCGAGGACCACCATTTGACATGCCTCTCAACACCACCTTCTTTCCATCGGATTGAAATTTGAGTTCCATGGTTTGCAGATTTAAAGAGATCTCTCCAAGAGATCGCAGCCACTGAATGCCAAGGACAGCATCCGTATCTCCAATATTAACCACATAGAAGTCATCCTTGACTTCGTAATTGCCCAATTGCATTGACATGTTAGGAATCTTCTTGGTGCATGAGATGTGAAACCCATCAGCAACCATAACTCTGAAACCTTCAAAATCTTCTGTTTGCAGCCCCTTCTTTGCCACCACAACTTCGTCTATGAAGTTATGTGTTGCCCCAGTGTCAATTAGAGCAACTATACGCTGCCCCTTGATCATCCCACGAACTTTGAAAGACTCATTCTTTTGGAAGCTCGAAAGTTGAGCCAATGTACCACCACTTTCTTTTTCACTTTCGGATTCTTCTGGAGCCTTTTCTTCTTCGCTGTCCTCAAAATCAGCTTGCTGATCAGAAAAATCAGAATTGCTTTCGTCAGCTGTATAGTACTCAATTTGATGGATTTTAGCCCCCTTTGGACAAACATGATCTTGGGACCATTTTTCCCAGCAACGAAAACATAACCCCTTTCTTCGGAGTTCATTGATAGTCTCTGGATCCAATCTTGTGCCATGAGGTTTCTGCTGTTTAAACTCTTTATGGTGAGGCTTTTGATGAAGCTTTTTCCCTCTATCCCCCTTGTGAAATGATGGTTTGGAATGGAACTTTGCTTTTGGAGCAGCCCACTCCATGTTTCTAGCTTTCTTCATTGCCTCTTGTAAGGAAGGTGGATCAAAAGCTTTAATCCAACCCTTGAGTGGCTCCATCAATCCTTCGCTAAATAGGATCACTAACCTTCTCTCCGTGATTCCAGTGACCATTACTGAAAGTCTTTGAAACTCGGCAATGTAGGCATCAACAGTGCCATACTGCCTCAACTGTGCCAACTCCCTGAAATGCACTTCTGGATCCTTCTTCTCGAATCTCTCAATGAGTCTATTGGTGAACTCATCGTAGGTAGTGATAGACCCATGACCTAAAGTGACTAGGCCATGGTACCACCACTCATGCGCCACCCCATCAAGGTGTAGCGTAGCGAACTTGATCGCTTCTTCTTCAGCCATTGGTCTAAGAGCCAAATAGTTGTCTAGCTTCTGTATCCAAGCTCGGGCAGAACTACTATCACTTCCATCAAAGTGGGGAAGCGTAACCTTGCTGATAGCTTGATGCAAGTCTCCTTGTGCTGGAGTTCTTCTTTGGTCGTAATTTCTCCCTTGGCCTCTATCCTTCCTTCTATACTCCATGTAATCATTGAAGGACATGTCAAGCTTGACTTCATCAGGAAGGGTGTCATATTCCGTACGGCCGATCCTCAGCCTCTCCAAAGATGAAGCATTTTCTTCTGGATCAGGATGTGGGTTTGAAGGGTCTAGCAGAAATGTATGTGTTGCTCACTGAAGGTTGGGCAACATGACTATTGTGCAGGTTGGAAGCACTGTGCTCACCGATATGCACTGCATTGTTTTGTGGAGTATTCTGACTCATTCTCCCCAACATGAGAGAAAACATATCCAACAAAGCATCCATCTTCTTATCAAGCCCTTGACATAGATTGGCTGAATTGTCTATACCTTTCCCACTGTCACCTCTGTTGCCGAAAATCCTCTCATTACCCCCTGAAGTCCTTTCACTATCCCCCATTTCTGTCTCCTGAGAAGGCTCCCAATGAGCCCTCAAAACCTCTGATGCTGTCTGACCTTCTGGAGCTTGATGCAACTGTGTCTGAACTGTATCCCTCTTGTAAACCCTTGCCAAGTACCTCTGTTCTCTGTCACTCATAGAATGCTGATTTCACAGGATGGCAGGATACGTGGCTCTGATACCACTGAAATATACCGGGCCAATTTTTTCAATTTTTTAACAACAATTTACAATGAATCAAGCACCCGTTAAGGTTAGATTGAAAACCAAACGATGCTGAAAGTAACTCTAACCAGAATGTACACCAGGATCCCGGAAAGGGCAAGGTGTGAGCATTGGTCAGAGGATCTCAAAGGAAAATGCTGAACATAAACTCTAACCAAGAGATGCGCCGGCGAACGACGAGCATTCGGTCAGAGGATCCCTATCTAATTGCAATACTGGAAAAGCTCAACACCAAGCATGTGCTACTCAATCCATGATGGATAAGAGGCGACCATATGGCGGAGACTTATGTAAATACAATGCAACTTAAGCAAATAGGCGGCAAGCCAGCCTCTTCCACTTATTCAGTGGGCAATTACAAATATTGAAATTGCAAGAATAATAAGATGCTGACAGTACTACTGTTCAGCTTATAATATGATGAAGAATGTCTGCAATATCAAGTAAATAGAGCTCTTTAACGTTAGCAAAGATAAGTGTGTCTTCCTCAATGTTTTCTCAAAGCTTTCTATCACCTACTCAACTCAAACCCCACTCTAAATGCAAACTAATATGACTGTCACAAGGTCTGAAACTGGTAAACAGCAACACAAAATTAAATTGAAATGATCACAACTCTCACAATTCTCAACCGATTGACCCCAAATGAAATGCAACAGCCCTCTATGATCAAGGCGCCCAAGTTAGAACCAGAGAACAGACCCAATCTGCAATATTTAATTTTATCTCAAATCTTATGCAAGTACAAAATGTACGGCCCAAGAGAAAGGGCGATTTTCTTCTTTAAAAATCAGCACTTGACTAAAAATTATGAAACTTCACAGATGTTGGTGCCTTCCCTAGACAAATGCAAATAGGAAATACCCAGAATGCAATCTTTTTGTATTTTTGAAATATGAGTGAAAATGACAATTTAGCTATGAACTCAGCAACCTCTGAAAATGACATAAAAGTGCAAACAACTGAACTACCAATGCAATTAACTCTCAACAAAGCATACCTCACTACAAAATGCACTCAACACAAGAAATATCTCCACTAGGTGTTGTCTCACAAGCACAAAGTTGAGCCAAGCTAGGAGGCATTCATTCCTCGAAGCAATCCTCTCACCATTTCGGCAGCATAACTTTACTCAAGAAGTTGGATGATACAAATGAAGACCAAGACCTCCTTTTATAACTTTGCAAAGGCACACTGGAAGCTTCTAGAAACCCTTTTTTCAAATTTTAAAGTAACTCCTTTTCCCTCCAAGGATGGCGTCCCCTTTGTCTTGAAACAATTTGACTTTTTAATTAAAATAATCTTCACCAAGGATGGGCGTACCTTTTCATACATTGATTTTTGACTTCAGAATATAATGAAAAGTCTTCATGAAGCGCCACCCCTCAAAGACCCTCTTTTAAAAACAACATAAGTTCAATCACTAGGCCAAGGGGGGGTCAACAGCAAAATATAACATTATAATGTGACTTAATTAAAAATAATCCAACTTATCTCTCCAAACGTGCCCCAAAGCCAAAAAACGAACACATCACCGAAAAGCTCACGAAAAACCCATAAGGAATCCGCAATTCAAACGCCAATCCGTGAGCACAAGAAACCACCAACCAAGAAACCCTAATTTCACCACCGAGAAGCCTACGGGTCTCCAGAATAGGCTAACGGTCAATCAGAAGAAGTCATGCTCGGGAAGGGGACATTACATGGTACGGCCAATCCAAAAGGCAGTCTTTCCCCAACAAATTTTGATTGCAGATGCTACTGGAGACCTAGGCGCCCAAGCTGGAGAAGTCAGAATGCAAAAAGGCAAGGCGATTTGCCTGTGATGAGAAGTACGACCTTGCTGTTGTAAGAAGTACGGCCTGTACCAGCAATTAATGAATCCGTACTGCCTTGGAAAGAAAGTCAGTTGCTAGATAAACGACTGCCAATGAAGAAGATTCTCTTCCCTAGTGAAAATCGAATCAACCTCTATGTATAAACTTCACAATATGCTCTGTAATGACCTCTGAATGAAGCCACTCAACTAGCAAGCTTCAACTGGTATCTCACAGTCTCAGTATGTCTGATTCTGAAGAGGGAACGTTCTCCAAAATTGAATGTTTGCAGAAACCCTTGTTTCACAAACCCCAATGCTCTTAGATAGAATAAAGACAAATTCAAATGATCATCAATAATGAGTTCAATTTTCCTTTGATGAAATATATACCTTCTCTCAAAAACTCGACCCCCTTCAAAAAGCAATTTAAAATGCATTTAATAATATAAAATTCGCCTCTTTTGAACTTAGGCAATTTCATTAAATAATGGCATCCCTTTTTGATGAGTAATAAAATACTCATTTAATATTATTTACCTCTTTATTATAAAGTATTAATACTTTATAATTTTCCATGAAATAATTACTTTAATTTTTCATTAAAGTGACTTTATATTATAAAGTCAAATTAATAAACCTTTAATAATTATCAAATGCCTCAATAATCACTATTTGCTCATCAA
>VDFB02106952.1:0-11836 GCA_007258455.2 Sequoia sempervirens
GTTCACTCAATCAAAGGAATGTAAGCTGGAATTGAGACTAAATACAATGATCTAAATGCAACTAAGCTATGAAATTGATTGATTATGAATGTAAAACTAATTAAATATGCAATGTTTGAAAACATAGTGAGGTATGCAAAAATGAACTAAAACGTGAACAAACACAAACATAATTGAAAGAGGTTGAGCGATTACACTAGAATTGGATGTTGTTGAATCTAGAGGCTCACGAAAAGCGTAATCCTTTGTAAATCACGGTGGACTCATTCTACTTGATGGTGAATCGATCTACTTCTTGAAGCAAAAACACTTGAAAGCGCTTTCCTTAGGTTAGGAGGCGGATACGACAAAATCAGCATTGCAGCACCACGAGGTGGGACTCATTATGCTTGATGGAGAATCAGTCCTCCTCCAAAAATATGAAAAATCAAGGTCAATTTTGTAGCTCAAATCTGCACTTGTCTTCTTGTCAAGTTGGCGAAGTCAATCTACTTGGCCGACTATAGGTTGTCTCCAAGCTTGAAATAGGGTTTAGTTGACTTGAAACACTTTGTTGACTTCTTATCCACTTTTCAACACCTAATTGCTTGACAAATCTACATACAAAATTCAAAACCTTGTTAAAGAAGTTTGAAGATATGTGAATGTCTACTCCAAGATGCTTGATGTTTGCTTGATTGAATGATGCTTGAATGTAATTGAATGAACTAGTGAATGAGTGAACTTGATGAATGCTTGAATGAATAGTGGTTGAAATGAGAAGAAAAAAAATTATTTATACACACTTATGCCCTAATAACCCAATAATACCTCATCCTGGCTTGGAGCATAAGGTCTTTTGAATAAAACCGAAGAAATTTTTAGTTATTTTGAATTTGGAGCTAAGAGGGACTCATTTTCCTTGGCCGAATGGGTCCCACCTTGGAAGCAATAAGTGGGTGTCAGGAATTAACTTCATTTAATGTTGTTTGTCGGGTTTACATTCAAAAATACACTTAATTAAGTCTTATGAGTGCATAAAGGGGTTAGATAAAGCATAAGAAAGGTGTAAATAGTGATAACAAGCCTAGAAAAGCATGAAATCTTCTTACAAGACTTTACAATACTTTAGAATAGGACTTGACAAGTGATGAAAAGGTGATTTTTAGGTGAATTATAATAAGAAGAGTCTAGAAAAGTGTAGAAATGTGTTACAAGACGTCATAATTTAAATGTTTAGGACTTAATGTGAATGCATAAGTTACATTGCAACATTAAATCAAAGCAAGATAAGTCAAACATCACAAGAGAAAGACCTAAAAGACCATGAAAATGTCAATGATCCATTTTTCTATGGTACAAGTATTATTAAAAGTAGATCACTTTATTATGAAATGGTCAAAATATTTACTACTCTTGGCAAAGACTCATGTTTAACATAAAAAAACAAACAACATTTAATTTTATGTGGAATTCATTAAAAGAAAAGTTCTTAATAATGAAATTACTCTCCACTTTGTTAGACTAATTATTAGGTTGTATATATATTGTGATTATGGTGGTCTAGGCTTCATTCCCAACAATCACTAAACAAAAATCCTATGTAGTGCCTTTATTTCCATGCTTAGCCTCAAGGATTTTCTACTAAGAGATCCAAGGGTTTGCGACAATGACACCTCATAGTAGCTAACTTTACATGTAATATGAAATGACACTTGTAAGATTTATGGGCATCAGATAAGACCTAGGGGAATGTGTAAGAACTATGAGCATTATATGTAATTCTTGTGGGAATTTTACAAACTTTATATGTAATTCCTCTGGCCATTGTGTATGTCTTCCTCCATAATCCTTCTTCTACTTGTCTTAAAGCATTATATATAAGACCTAAGGGCATTGTATGTTAGACCTATGGATATTCTTATTGCTACAAAAACCTAGGGACTATTTTGACAATATCTAGTCTCCAATGAGAAACTCTATAAGACCTTTTGAATCATTCTAAGAAAATCAAGATCTGAATTATGACATATATTTTATCATTGTGGCATCATTCTTTTCAAATAAGTCATGTTTTATTAAATAACTTTGTCTTTTCTTTCGAAAATAACTTGATAGAATGAACCCCTATAAAAATTAAGGGGGCGTGTTCGAGAATAATATTTACTTGCCGGAGGTCATATTGATTGTAAATGATCTTAAATTATACATTTATAAGACTCTAACTTATAAGGTTTAGCCTATATTAATATGACATTTGTTATATTAGGGGTAAATTTATATAGTTTAAATTTATAAATAATTTGTTTATTTAATAACCAAAAGTTTATAAGGCGAAAGGCTATGGCCTAAAAACTAACCCCTTGGATTATATTAAATATAGGCAATCATACACATCATGTGTGTGTGTGTGTCAAAGGCAAGACTACATATGTTGTAAAATCATTTATGCATTATATATGCATGTAAGGCTATTGTAGAAAGGAGGGGAAGAAGATGTTATAAAAACCAAGTTGTGTGTGTGTGTGTGTGTGTGTGTGTGTTTGCACATGTGTAAGGGGCAAGACTACAAATTAGGTAAAATTATTTGTGTATTATATATACATATAAGGCCATTACGGAAAGGAGAGGAAGATGATATTATAAAAGTCAATTTCTTGATATGGTTTTTATACAAACATTATTGAAATTTTGTTTATTTATTGAATGATGTCTTTGTGGGGTTTGTTTATGTGCAATGATTTTCTCCATGTTTATAAATAATGTGTTCTATGCAAACTTTTTCACTTGCTTCTCATTGCTATTTCTTGTTTATATGTTTAATGATTAGTACAACCTAAGTGACTCTCACAATATGTTGAGAAACAAGATCTATAAACAACTAATAATTAATTATGAAATGGAAAATAAATGAAACAACAATTACAAAATAGATAGAATATATATAAAACTCAATATTTACATTGAAAAAACCTCACTATAAAATGCTATAAAATATTTTTCAACTAAAAAAGCATATCCTAAAACTATGACATACAAAAAGAATCAATTATATTATCTTCTTCCCCTTTCTTTCTTTAATGACCTCACATGTATATACAATATTTACGCCGAAGGCGTTACCTATTTGAAAAAGCTCGAGCTAAGATGTGCCATCGACGGTTGGTATCATCTACTGGACCATGCAATACGATTGAACCGGTTTCATCCGTTGATTTTTCTCTTTCATCTCTAACAATTTTTAATGATCAGTATCGTCTGTGTATCGTGCAAGACGATTGAATGTATTTGCATCCTTCATTTTTGTCAGTGTGTTCCAGCAAAGAGTTTCAGAATGTCACCGAATGTCATCCTCTGCATATGACGATGCTGCCTTTCAGAAATTTTTAGTACTTACGAACGAAATTGTATGGCAACATATTGAAAACTGACTTGAGAAGAGATTCACGAGATTATCACAAAATATACATGGCTCTGTAAATGTGGATCCCGCACATAAGTCATCTGGAAATGTTTGCCCTGAATCCGTATGCCGCTTTCGAACACATCAGAATACTCACACCTCGAATCTTCGTAATCATGGACACTAGACATCTACGCCTCTTTTGTTTTATGTAATGGATTGGATTTAACCATCACTTGCAATCTGGTTAAGGGGGGATTTTTCATTTTTTTGGGGCCAAACAGATTTTGGATTTTGATTTCGTGTTTAAACATTTTGATGTGGAGAGGCAGTGAACTTTTAGTTTGAGTTTTTGTACTCTTAAGGCTTGTGTTGAAGTCTGCTGGTAAATGTTTGACCCCTATGGTTACATTGTTCTTTGTATTCAAATCAACGAAAATTTTAGGTCCTAATATGCAGTTAAGTTGGAAGTCATTTGGTATCTTGGATCTCTGTTGAACCACTAAAATCAAGTCAAATTTGCATAGATTTTCTTTGTCAAGTTTTATCTCCTTGGTCAGATATTAGAGTCGCAACTGCCCTAGTAGACATGCATGCAAAAAGCTGAAGCATTAACAAGGCACGTGAATTGTTTGATAGAATGCCTGAAAAAGATGTCAATCTCATGGACTGCAATGATTGCAAGATATGTACAAAATGGATTTGTTGAAAAGGCTTTAGAAACTTTCAAGCAAATGCAATTGGCAAGCGTAAAGAGAAATTCCACAACCTTCTCCAGTATCCTCCCTACCTGTGCCAAAATGGGAGCTTTGGAACAGGGTATGGACATCCATCAAAGCATCATGAAAGGAGTATTCTTGTAGAAATTACAGCTGGAAATGCTCTGTTAGACATATATACAAAATGTGGAAGCATAGAAAAGGCACGTGAACTGTTTGACAGAATGCCTATGACGATTTCCAGAGATAGGTAGTAATGGGGGACTAAAAGTTTTCAGCAGTTCTAGAGTACTTATCTATGGTTTAGTTCTAAGCTTATTTCTCCAGCACCCATTACCTTTTTCTTATTCAAACCATTTTTTTTTTTTTTATAATGGACGTCTAAAATATATTTTTTTAAAAAGTTTATATTTTGTGGATAACAGTATTTTGCCACAGTTACTGTATTTAGCACAACTTTAAATGGAAATTACAAAACAATACCAGAGCTTGACGGGTATACAGGGCTTACTATATTGCAAATATCCAAACTTCAAAACATTTCTTCAATAGCGTTTTAGTATGTTTTGATAAAGGGTAAAACGGGTTTTACAGGGACCCGAAACCACAAAGTATTACAATATAAAAGATAGAAAGAAAAGTTCAGCAAAACAACCAGCTGCATATCAGGATAAAACCAGAAAAAGAGCCAACCACAAAAGAGAGGAAGAACAACAAAAGTCAAAAAAAGCCAACAAAAACCAGCAGCAACTAACCCAAAGTCTTCAGACAGCGTCGATCTCTGCCTCCAGTTCTTCATCTCAAATATCATGGATAACGCTTTAGTATGTTACAACTATCTATTCTTTTTCAATCCTCGGTTGAACAGAATGTTAATCCTATATAATCAGACCTCAAAAAGATGGAAATATGAATGTGTGTACAGGAACGAAAAGAATATAATGGATAGCTCACAAGAAGTGAGATTGATCTATATTATATATAGATGTAACTATAGTTCTAAAATGCTAAATAAAACTGATACAAGATTTATAGCCCAACTTCATGGTTTCTTAGTATGGTTTACTGTGGTACAAAACTCAAAAGTGAAACTCCATATAGTATGAAATTGCAGTCTATTTTGGGCCACTGCATCGCATCCTCAACAAACAAAACTCTATTTGTAAGACTGCCTCTTGACCTGGTGGGGTGAGGTTCAAATGGAAAGGAAATTGATGAAAGATCGAGGAATTAAAAACATCCCTGGATGTAGTTGGATTGAAGGCCATAAAATGTTCACGTGCATTTTTGTGTAGGAGACAGATCACATCCACAAACACAGGAGATCTTTGCAAAGTTGGAGAAATTGACATGGCTGGTAAACAGTACGTTACTTCAATTATTTTAATTTTAAACATGATTTCAGCGCATAAAATATCTTTGTCGGGTCAAATCTGTATTCAACACGAGGAGATTCAACGAATTAGAGTTTATAAGCCATCGCCCATGGCTCTAGTCTTCTCTGACTGGCAAAAAAAACCCTTTCAAAGATATTGACTTCTGTACCAGGGCAAATCCTGGCGTAACTTGTACTCCAATGTACCTCCTAGTGACCAAATTCAAATGACCATGTCTGTATACTGTGGAGCAACGATGCCGCCGGCGCTTGTTGACGTTGGACCATTACCTCTTTTTTCAAACTTGAAATTTACCTCTTCACCTGCTCTCACCCTTGCCTATAAAAATAGGATATCCATCTCTTGCATAACGAACAGAGAATAACTCAATTGCGTAACACGGCTTTCCCGGAGAGCAACTTCCAATGGCCATGGTGAAGACACTCCTTACTTTGATGGCTGGAGAGTTTAGTAGTTCCAACAATTTTCAGGTGACGGGCAGGGAGAGTGTCATAAGATAAAAAGTGAAGTGCATTCTGCTAACAAATCCTTCCAACCCAGATCTCTTTTCAGATCAGATGAATTTTCTTCTCTATCCCAAAACGTTATATACTTGTCAGCATTTTCTCATCCATTGATGTTTTCCAAACTTGGAAGCAACCATGAGATTCACCTCTTCACCTGCTCTCACCCTTGCCCATACAAATAGGATACCCATCTCTTGCTTTCTTCTTTCAACGTGCACCAGATGGTGGTGGTAAATTGTGCTACAACATCCTCTTGAGGTTGGCCGATTTGCTGTTTTTCAAACTTGGAAGCAACCCTGAAATTCACCTCTTCACCTGCTCTCACCCCTGCCCATACAAATAGGATACCCATCTCTTGCTTTCGCAGCATAACAGAACATAGCTATTGATAACGAGCAAGGCTTGAGGCAAAGAATTAACTCAATAGCTTAACACCATGCAACTGCCAACACCACTTTCCCAGAGAGCAACCTCCAATGGCCAATGTGAAGACACTCCTTACTTTGATGGCTGGAGAGTTTAGTAGTTCCTACAATTTTCAGGTGATGGGCAGGGAGAGTGTCATAAGATAGAAAGTGAAGCGCATTCTGATAACAAATCCTTCCAACCCAGATCTCTTTGCAGATCAGATAAATTTTCTTCTCTATCCCAAAACTTTATAGACTTCTCAGCATTTTCTCATCCATTGTGGTGCCCAGCAGGTTGGATGGATTTGTTATCAGAATGCCCTTCACTCTTATCTTATGACAATCCATTTGCCTGAACGCTCCTTTAAGCGCACTCACTGTCACTTTAAAATTGTTGGAACTACTACGCTCTACCGCTATCAACTCTACCCCATTCCACCACTTTAGATTTCTGTCAAACCTGCTTTTCAACATTTGCATACATTAGATTGAACTCTTCAATAGCGGCTTCAACACATATAATCAAAACAATGTTATATGGCTATCAAATAGAGCCAGTCATGAGTGTCTAACTTGCTTCTACATTATATGAAAGGGTGTAATTTTCAAACTTTGGAATACAAAAACTCAATTTTTGTGTCATAGACTTTGTTTTTGAACAAAATAAAAAATTTAGGTTGTTTAGCATGACTTTGAAGGATGTTGTGTTCAATTTTTTAAGCTCTATAATTCTTTTAAAAGGACCTCAATAGTCTTCTATAACAAAAGTTACAGTTTTCTTTTTGAAAATGTAAAAGTATATAGGACATAGAAAAGAGTTGTAAGAGGGATTTACTTTTATTGATCAATTTATGATGTATGTTGGGGCACATCATAAGACATCTTTGAATGGAGATAATGAAACCAAAATGGAATACCTGATTTGGTGAGTGGTTTATGAAACACTTATGATAGGTGGAAGGAATATGTTGTTTTAGCCTATGAATTCATTTTTGGATTTGAGTGTAGGTTTTTTACCTAGGTTTTTGGACAACACTTTTATAGGTGGTTTTAGCTTATGGTTTTGCAATTACCATTTGATGGTTTCATGTACTAATTCTCCTATTTATATGAGGCTTTGATTGAAGGTGTCGAATAGTGAGTTTGTAGGTACTATTATGTTGTCGAAATTACTCTAGATATTTAGTTGGTGATACTCTCATAAGGACTTGCTCTACAAGTGTATTATAACTATGTTTAGATTACTAAACAATATGTATTGAGATAGTTTAGGGTGCGGGTTTTTTTCCTAAGGGTTTTTTCCCACATATACGTGTGTTGTATGATTCTATTTATGTTTTATATGTGTTTCTCTCTTTTGTAATTTCAAAGATCTAAAACTTGCATAATAGTCTCCTTTAATATTGTCGTAGGAGACATTTCTACATACCCTACTCCTTTCAAATAATTGATCAAAAATATGAAAACATAAAATAATATAATGCATTGTGTGTGTATAGTATGCAATTTCTTGATAAATATTTTAGCAATAAAGAAGTATGTTAGGCAAGCTATGGCCACATAAAATTCATCTAAACACATGTAATCATTAGATTTATAAGTAAGAAAAAACAATACATAAAGTACACCCCATTATTTAGTTTTTAATTTAATTGAATGGTTGTTGTGGACTTAGCACAAGTGTGAGACACTTGGATGATGCACAATGTGGTTCATCTCATTTATATAACACAATCATAATGTACTTTTAATAAATAATGTTTCTAACAAATATGACAAATAAATTTATTGTTAGAGATAGAACACTAAGTCACACTTAATAAAATTGGGATGTTTTATTTGCAAAATTTAAAAATATTGCAAATGATGAACCTTTGACATTCTTGTTGGTCACTTGTGTCCTGCACATTTTCCTTCCTATTACATCCACACTTGTAACAAAAAATTCCCCAATGATGGCATTCTTGAGTCGTCCGCCTTCGAACAACTTCATACCTATACATCTGATGGTGCTCTACATCCATCTCTAGTTCTATGATTCAATGTAATCCGTCAAATGCTTTAGTCCAATTAAACATTTGTATCTCCTTCACCTACTCATAATCCTTGTTGGCCAAGTAATCTACCACCAAATTTGCATCCCAATAGATATGTTTGACAAAGTAGTCCTACAGTCAATCCAAATGGTACAACTCACATCAATCCTCTTGCTCAATTTCTAGTTCATTGATTTGCCTGATTTTATAGCATTCACTCAAATAAAAGAATCACCTTCTATATTGATGGAGCTGATTTTCTTTTCCTCGCACAATTTCAATCTCTCATGTAAAGCTTCCATTTTAGCTTCATTATTGGAAATTGAAGGGAATTTTTTTTTAAACCATCTAGATGAGGATTATCGTTCCATTCTTAATTATGCATCTTACACAAGAGATCCCAAAATTCTCATAAAAGGCCCCGTCAAATTTCAATTTCAATCTTCCTCTCAAAGGGGTCATTAAATATGTAATATTATTATATAATATCTAAAGGAAAATATTTAATTATATGTACTATTAAGTATTATTAACTCATACTAGTAAGTGTATCAATGTTAAATATAAAATAGCACAAGACATTGTATTTAGTCAATTGCCTAATATTAATATGTCGGTATGTAACAAATCATATATATTATTTAATAAGATCAAATATTAATATTGAATATATATATATATAACTACTATTAATATTTTATTTGATATCTTATTAAAAATAATACTTCCAAATTTTAGACAGATTCTCTCAAATTACTTTTCCTGGGATGCCTTTGAGTCCTTATTTTAGGACTCAATCTAACTGAACCTATAGACCTTGCATCATCTAATGACAAACTATAAATCTCATTTCCTTATAATCATTGTTCTTTCTTGGTCCCTTGTGCATTGTTGACATATATACCTTTCATGCATGTTGACTTCATGTAACATTATCTGTGTAAGGACACATGTGAACTATGTTACTTTGTCACTATGTCTAGTCTCATCTTTGAAAAAAATTGTGGGTTTTAACTAAATTTTATATAAAATTATTGTTATTATTACATAATAATTTTCTATATTAATATTATATAATATTATTTTATTTTATTTCCTTCTGTTAATGGGGTACAACGGCTTGATACGTTTATGAACCCTAGACAGAATGTGGTTTGGAAGGCACCTAAAGAGGGGTGGGTGAAGATCAATTTTGATGGGGCCACAAGAGGCAATCTAGGGGAATGTGGAGCAGGATGTGTAATCAGAGATCATAAGGGGTCAATATTGATGGTAAAATCAAAGTATTTGGGGTTAGGAACCAATAATGAAGCCAGGTTTAGGGTAGCACTAATAGGCCTCCAAGGCATAGTCGGAATGGAAGTGAGAAAAATCCATCTAGAAGAGGATTCCCTACTGATAATCAACCCAATTCGTCAAGGTTGGACACCAAATTCGAGATTGAGAAAATGGCTAGGACTTATATTGCAAATTTTTTTTTAAAATGAAGATTTCAAAGTGTCCCATATATACAGAGAAGGGACGAAGTTGCAGATGAATTCGCAAAAAGTGTCAGAGAAGCTAGCATGGCGAGATAATCAATAAAGGGTGATGTTGGAGTAGACGTGCGCAAGGTTTACCGTGGGCTAGGATGGAGTGTTATCATGAGGAGAGATTGATGGCTGGTGGCAGGTGATCGGTAATAATGGAAAGACATGTCGCCTCCCAAACTTGGAGAGAGAAACGCGTCGATTGTTAGAAAATGATAATCCACAACCTTGGCAGCATAATCTAAATTCTGCAAAGCAGTGTAGCAAAGAACAATGGACACACCAGTTTGGCTCGAGGGCCAACGAAGCTAGATGGCATTTTTAGGGGAGATTTCGAAGAAAAGACTGGGGTGTGTGTTTAAAACCAGACATGGCCTGATCTTGCATCCAGTAAGAATGGTGTTGGGGAAAGATTTTTTAGAGGCCGATCATAGGTATCGGGTGAACTCAAATATATGTGATGTTCCTAGTATCACTGCTAAATGCGAGAGAATCAAAAGAGATGGCAGAGGCCCTGTGTAGAAAGTTGATTTGGAACAAGTTCCTGGGTGGTTTGGAGGATGTGCTAAATAACCTTGAAGGGAAGCGAGGGGTCCCGCTCCCAAGGGATTACTATCTTATCAAGAAGAGAGGTCAGCACTTGAGTGCTATGGCTAAAAGCATTATGTTCCTCAAATGCATCTTGAATTCGGCTCTGAAAGGAGGGTTGGGGTGGCTGCAAGAGTATATCTGGCAGATATGGACGGCATGGCAAACTGGAATGGGCTTGTGGATGCTTCAAAGATGGAAATCAGGGCATTGCTTCCAGTGACGGCAAGGAGGATGAATAAAGATGCACCAAGCAGAATTAGAGATACGGTTATGGGGTTGGTAGTAAAATGTCTAAGGTTTCCTTTGATTGCCCAATTTTGTTATGTATGGGCATTCATGCAGTTGATTTCTCTGTATGCTCCAATTTTGTTTTAAGGGAGATAGGCATAGGTAATAGATAGGGTGTTATGAAGATGAACAAAACTGAAGGTCTGAAACATGCTTCTCTGCTAATATTGTAATGTATGTTTTTTGATGTTTAATACAAGGGTACAGCCCCCTTATAAAAATAAATATTATTGTATTTTATATAATAGACTATAATAATAATATTATATAAAATATTATTATATATTCTATAATAATATTTTTTATTATTATAGTGTATTTTATATAATAATATTATAGACTAATAATAACATGTATTTCATTATTAAATATTATTATATTAAATATTATTATATGATATTATTTAATGGTATCATATAATAGACTATGGTATTATAATAATCTATTATATAATTTTAATATTATGTTATAGTAGACTATAATAATATAATAGTCTATAATAATGTTTTATATATATATTAGAATATATGAGGCTATAATATTATATTATTATATGATATTATATAATAATATTATATAATAGACTAATATTTTAAGTCTATTATATCATATATAATATTATATTATATAATAGACTATGTTATTATATATAAAAATGTAAGGATAAAAATAAATTATTGTTTATATTATTAAGTCTTCTCTATATTGTGTCAATTGATTTTTCTTCCCAATTTCACCCCTCCTCTCCCTTCCTTTGAATCAATTGGTTCCTGATCTTCCTCCATTTTTTGGGTTTAGGGTCCGTAACCCTTTCAAGCCCCTCACCTATTTATCTATCCAGGTGTACTACTAATTTTTTTCATTTTTCTCTCTAATTGTATCTCATCCTAATGATGGATCGTGGAGTATGATCCAAAACAACACTGTTGTAAAAAATTGCACATAATTTCAATCCAAAAACACTTTATTATCATATTGTGG